>QDEB01032322.1:1913-13430 GCA_004193795.1 Asbolus verrucosus | reverse complement strand
TGCCTCTATTCGATGTTTGTAACAAACGGAAAAAATTTCATCGTTTTATCTTAATTAATAATGAAGGGGGGCTATGCGCCCCCCACAACCCTTTGAGCTATATTGCCCATTAACGAACTTAGATTAACGAATTTGACAAAGAATCCCTACACAAAATTTGAACTCGATAGGTCAAAGCGTTCTCAAGTTATCGACGTGACGTGAACTTCCTGAACGGGCAGTGAGCGAGAGAGGGTCATGGACAAGATCAATAGCGCTCCTCGCTAATGCTCGTGCGCCAAAACAATCCAAATTTACAATAAGTGTTCAAAGTGTCTACCATCAGCACGAACAGAAACATTGACAGAAACGCACCTTCTAGGATAGTCTGTTAGCCGAAAAGCTTGAATGTGTTGAAGATGATATGGATGCATTCGTTCTACCTGTAATATTTTCCATACAAAAGTCACAGAAATATTTAACTGTTGCCAGGTTGGCGAAAATGTTCTCTTGCATTAGCTCTCGGTCGAAATCAACCAGTTTCTAATTTCTGGCTAATTCAGTGCAGAGATCCACCAAAAATCAAACATCCACAGAATTCAAAGATTCACACCTTCCGACTTCCAGGCTTTTTTCCTTAATTATGTCAAACTCATTTCTTTTTACCAGGTATACATATATATATATATACAAGATACACGTATGGTCTGCTATTTTCATCATTTCAACTATTGTTAATATATTATTGTTTACACCAGATATGTATTGGCGTATGAAATGTTATTTTCCAAATAGGTCAATGTATTTATCAATATCAAAAGTAATTTGTCGGTTAAATAGAAGAATGTAACACAGACTTTTCTGCCATCCAACGTACTTTAATTAAAATATTTGTGGCCGTTACTTGAGAAATTGTAAACAAAGACTCATACACACTCACATTTTTACTTAACTTTTTAAAAATTAATCTGAAGATGACATTATTTTAGACACTTCAACCATCTTTATACAGTGATAATAATAGACTTCTTAATAGAAAGAACATCTTTGGTAACTGATATTAGTTGTAATGAATGTTTCTCAGGAAGAGACCTTCCGCTGCTCTTTTGTCTGGAGTGGCTTTGGATGTTACTACGAATCAAGGGCGTTACTTCGTTTTATTCTTGATAATCACAACAAAGAACGAGGTTCTCGTGAGGTTCTCTCCATTTTTGAATTCTACCTTTTTTTATGAAAATTTGTACAATAAAATAAATGAGAAAAAAATTATAATCTATCGCTCGATTAGTCTGACCTTTAGTTTTTTAAATATAACTAATATAAAGGAAGCGTGCGTTTTTTTGGCATCACGATCAGAATCAGAAAGGCTGGTGTTCAGTTCCCTCTCCATTACAGTCTTAATAAAAAAACACCCAGTACATTAAAGAACCTGTTGATACATATATCGAAATTTTAAACATTGAATTGTTATTACACGATTTTGTGAAAATTTTCCCTGAAATAAACAATAATTCCCGTATCACTAACGAAAAAAAAAGTTCATTAAAATTTTATTCATATAAAAACAGTACGGAAATAGCAAATCAATATTGACAACATAAACAGTACTATCATAATTTAATGCCCACTAGGAATATCAGTAATAAGAACACTAAGCTTTTCGCTTCAGCGACATCTGTTGGAATATAAAAACATATTTGTGTCAGGAGTCCAATCCAAATCCATCACATCTAATTTGAATCTTTACTAAGTGTTGGTGCTTTGTGGTCGAGTCATCAGTTCGACAACAACAGACCGGCTTCGATTTTATTCATCATAATCGAATCGGTGACTTGACCTCAAGTCTGCATGGTGGATGTTTGCAAGTAAAGAGATGGCTTTAACGTTATCTATGGGCAACTACTGCCGCCGAGTACCAGCAAAACAGATGCGTTGGGTACCCACATATCAAACATATACTTTCCGGGTAATTCCCCATTGGGCAATGAATTACATCGATATGTCGGTCCTAGAATCTTTTGTTATTTGACAAGCGAGTAACCAAACTGTTTTGCAGTTTTAATCGCATTAATAATAATTAATATTTAATATTTAATATTTTTGTCAACAGTTTTGCAATTTATAAAATTTTATACTTTATCAAAAAATCTATTAAAATATCAAAATAAGCCGAGAAGCCATTTGATAGGTTCTCCATTAAATGTTTTATAAGGGAGCCTTGGTCTTTAAATATGAACGACAATCTTTGTTATGCTCCTTTATGATGCAGTTTATTACATAAAAACTAAATTATTAAAATGGATTCAATATATTTTTTAAAATTGTATTACAAGAGTTTTTCTTTCGATAAGTGTTTGGTAAATTTAGTAACCAACAAAATATTGTATTTAAAGGATTCGCAAAATGGAGAACAACATCGTGAAGGGCATAACGGTGATGATTGGTTTTGTTCATAATAAAATGCAGAGGAACAAGAGGCTAACCTAATCTTTACAATGAAAATTGTGGCGTAAACGTAAGCTATTAAAAGGATATTACATAAATTTCCGCATATCACGTTCTTTTATCTGTTAAAACGGACTACACTTCGTCATGCTCTGTCCTGAACTGTTATACTTCTCGAGCTTTAACCACGCATATATTTACATAATGATCCATGACTTGACTTTTATTTTACCGCCGATTTCAGGCACATTTAATGGTTTTCTCCACAACGAATAACTAATTGATTTACTTGTTGATCTCTTTTCTGGTGTGTAAGAGAAATTCGCATATGAATTTTAATGACATTTTGCGCGTCTCAAAAGCAACTTGTAATTTTGTTACTTAAATGGACCTGATTGTTAGCTGTTATAAATTAAGGTTCAGACACCGCGAAAAAGCCGAATCGATTAAAGGTATTATTGCCATTATGTGTCTACACACCAATTATGTTAAATCCCTAGTTCTGTAAAAATAATTTTAAATTGTTTGTTAACTGAGGGGTTCAACATATTGCTCGTCAAAATTGGACCGACGCTCATCAACGGGCATGTAACTTTTTGCTATAAATAATTATGAAGTTAAAAATTATATGTGCTTATGTTAGGTGTTTATTTAATGACATATTGAACGCGACATTTTTGTCAGGATATTTTTGTATAGACTGTTATCAGTTGCATTTCAATTTAAAAATAAATGATTCGTCGTTTTTGGCTTTTTCTACTGTAATATTAAACTGTCATTAAATCCATTGTTGTTTAACATCAAAAGTTGTGATGTATTTTTGTGTCATAAAGTTTTTACTAGAGAGTCATCGCACAACTGTGATTAAATATTTAAAACAAAAAGAACTAAAAGTGCGTTCTAGAACCAATATTGTTACATTTGTCAGTTTATTGTTACGTATGATATGTCTGTCCAGCAGCAAGCCGTTTTGTTGTAAAACGTCAAAAATGTGCTAGAAAATGAATGACGAGGTTATTTCAGTTTTATCATTCAATATTTTTCAAAGACAATAAAGATAAGAAACAAGAAATTTTGCAAAAAATGTTACTACTATTATTTTATTTACGTCTCTATTTAAAATGTAAAGCAACAAATGTATGATTGAGTATATTTGTAAAAAATAGAATGTAGTGTTGTTCTTAGAGCGAATAAAAACATCTTAATACAAAAAAAATTGATTATATTACAAGCCAAAGTGTAAATAGGTGCAGTTCTCGTTA
Organism: Asbolus verrucosus; assembly: GCA_004193795.1. NCBI lineage: Eukaryota > Metazoa > Arthropoda > Insecta > Coleoptera > Tenebrionidae > Asbolus > Asbolus verrucosus. The sequence continues at coordinate 9,744 of QDEB01032322.1, read as the reverse complement.
GTTTATTAATTGTGTTCTTCGCGGTGAAAATCTGTTTGAAATGCCCGGGAATCCACTTTCAGAATTCGACAGAACTAGTATCATCACCTTCTATGAAGAAGGCTTTTCACGACAGCAAATATCGGAATGACTGGGCATAGTGCGTAGTACTGTCAGTCGGACCATTGCCCGGTATGAAGAATGGGGTTCGGTTCGAAACAGAGCAAGAAGTGATAGTCCAAGCATTACAACCGAACGTCAAAATCGCTATATGGTGCAGATATCAAGAAGAAACGTTTATTTTTCAGTATAGGCCATTGAAGATCATATTTAACGCACATACGGGTACAGAATATCGGACTCTACAGTATGGAGACTTACTGCTGCAGGTTTGATGCGAAGGAGATCGTTGCGAGCACACACATTAACATTTCACCATAGAAGAATGCGTCGTCAGTGGGCTGAAGAGCATGCCAACTTGCTTCTACCAAATTGGCGAAATGTGTTTTTAGCGATGAGTCTCAGTTTGGGTTACAGAGTGATGATCATCGCCAACGTGTTTGGAGAGACAGGGGAAGAGAAAATCGATCAAGAAAATCGATCCAGGTTGTTCCATATCAGGGTGGCACAGAAATGTTTTGGAGTGGGATAATGTTCAATCTCAGAACTCTCCTCATTCATATACCGGGTACTTTAATTGGACAAATTTATGAAGAAAGTGTCACCAGACCTATTGTTTTGCCACTCCGACGGGCGTTTGGAGATTAGTTTATTTTTATGGATGATATGCACGACCACATCGTACCCGTGGCGTTCGGGCAGCGCTTGATGAGGAAAATATCCACAGAATGGAGTGGCTTGCAAACTCTCCAGACATAAACCCAATAAAACATCTATGGGACTACGTAGGCAGAGCAATTAGACGTCGTGATAACCCTCCAAGAAACGCACAAGAATTAATTGTGGCGCTTCGAGAGGAATGGGAAAACATATCTTGGCAAACAATTAACAATTTAATTTTGGGGATGCCTAAACGAGTACATGCCTTATTAAAAGCCAGGGGTTGAAACACGTCCTATTAACTTATTTTTTTCCACTACTAGTAATAAACCGTCATATCTTGACACATGTAAGAAATCTGTGAAATTCCGTTTCTCGACCCACATGTAGAAATTGGTGAATAATTTTTCATTATAAACCACTATGTGAATAATAAATAAATTAACAATTTCTGAGAATCCTGTGATAATTGTAGATATAAAATTTAAATAGTAGTAATATTCGGTACAATCAAGAGATTTTATTTAGCAGTACTTACGTATTAAAATCGTTGTTTAAAGAAACAAATTTTTAATTTCTAAATGTGGGATATTTAAATTATGCCGTTTTCGCGGCATGTCAAATCTGTCACTTGCAAAATTTAAGTCGTCTGTCACGCTCAAAATATGTCCTCCTTCTCATGCCAGAAGGCATATTCCTCTCGCCGCGGCTCGGGATTTAATCTTGGTGCCTCAGCTATAATAGTCGTCTTCTCTACCTTGGTTTATAATATATTATTGTTTCCATTATTTTTTGCAATTTATTGCGTCTGTGCCAGGTCTGCATTGCATTATTCCTGAAATTTACTTTATTATTTTACATATTTATGTGGACGTAATAAAACTTTTCGGGCCAAAAGTACACTTTTATGTCTTGTTATGTCTTGTTATGTAATATACAACATATTTAATATGAAAATTTGAAACATTTTTAAAAAATCCTAGGGGGTGCATGACCTTTGACGGTGAGTGTACTTAGAGATACACCAAATTTTTTTTTTGAAATATGTTTTACATTTGTCATTTGTTGAGGAATAGAGACCTTTTTTTCCTCCCTTTTTTTAACTCTATAAAAGCATAAGAATAAATATAATATCTGTCAAATCTGAAATATTAAGTTTTTGGTCAGAATAATAATTTTCTTGCAAAAATGCATCTAACATCAATATTATAAGTAAATTAAATTAAAAGTTAAATAATTTTGATATTGTAATCAAATGACCTTGTAAATATTAACAATTAATACTGTGATTTTTCTTGAAAATCATAAGGGATAATGACATTTTTTTTACAGAGAACTGACCCAACTTTCCAGAATAAACGATGTAAAGTTATTATTTCAAAAGTTTAATAGTTGTAATTTCTTAAAAGATTTCTTATGGAAGAGACTTCAAGACAAAAAAAATCTGTGATGTCATATACCGTATGTTTTTCTTGATAAATTAACATTTTCCGTAGGTGGGCAACTCAAAAAGTCCGTAACATTAACATTTTTGAATGCTTTTTGCTAGTCTAAATTCTAACCCAGGTAAGAATGGAATATTTTAAATTATAATAAGAATTTTTTAGAAAATTTTTAAGAAAACAAAAAGAAATATCATGTGAAGGTATTAATAACTGATAATACTGCAGCATGGGCTGTCATCGCTGTAATATTGTACTGATTGGTTAAAATGTGAAAAGCGGTGTAATTTCGTGCCGTAAAAATATTTTTCATGTATTTGATTAAAGTTGCAAATGTCAAATATCACAAATTCAAAATTGTCAAAAAAAGTTTTGCTGACATCATTACGAAGGCAGATTTCAAAAGGGTATGTTTAGAAGGGTTTTTGGAAACGTGAAGATTCATGTTTACTTATATGATAATGATAATAATGGAGGACATTTTTAACAACTTTTATAAATCCTCGCAGCTGATTTTCATTTTTAATAAACATTTTGGTGATGATAGCTTATAATTATTTTTAATCTAACATGTGTCGACTTATATAACAAACTATTAACAGCATTCTGATTAAACTCCAAAAGTCACAGCGATCAATTTCTTTTTTATCTCTTTATAAATAAAAGAAAATTGTTCACGATACTTACGTTGTATTGATATATCGATACTTTTTAGAAATATTGAGTCTGTTTTAAAATATTTGTTATTTAATTATTAATTTAGCCGCGTTTTTTGTTCGTGAATACTTTTACCCCTTTTCAGTTAATTCTCTAAAAATCGTCGACATCACGGGAAAAATGACGGGTACAAAGCCCACCATGATACAGAATTAATTTAATTATTTTAATTACTTACAGTATCAAACATTGGGTACTCAATAATTCATAACAAATCAATGAATATTGAGAAAAGTGTTTACCAAGCAAGTCTTTCGCTGGCTTTAGTCAATGAAATGGTTAAACCTAATACTTATTTAACGGCATAATGAAATTCTCAAATAGAAGTGATATCTACTGTAAAAGGCGGCTTTCTACAAAAGTCCGTTTAATCTATTCAATTAAGTCAATGAACCAGTAGATACAATAATGAATGTGTACATTTTAGAATAACTATGAGACATTTGTCACCTTCGGGATGACACCTCGTGTATTCGTCCTGCACGATACAGACACACAATCAATTGGAATCTATCCTCGACCAATCACCAGTAATATTTTTTATATTGTACAAAAACGGAGTCTTGACAACTGATTGATGTTCGTGAATATATTAATGTCAGAAACCATCCTGAATCGATAGTTCATCATAGAGGTTAAATGTTTACCATTATATAGGAGAGAGAAACAAATTCGATCTGCCTTCAAATATTGGGTGCTTAATAATTTTTCAAGTTGCCGATGTTATAAAATTATACAATAAAGAAATTCGGCTTCCATATAATAATATCGAATACCAGTCGAACATCAAAGCTAATAAGAGCTTAAATTTTTATAAAAATAGAAATGAATCTAAAAATATTTTCTTGACTGCGTTCTTTACTGAATGCTGTAGTATGTACAATATGAAGTTTAATCTACTTTTTATTCCTTTCACCATTATTTTTTTTTATATAAAGGAACATTTTGGTAATTGAAATTTAGTAATTTAATAAAATGCAAAATTTTATTGAAAATTTTAGGAACTTATTTTTTTTTGTTTTTATTCAAAAAAATTTTCTCAAATTTATGAAAATTAACTTTTCTTACTAATCAACAGAAATATTAATAACTGCAATTTTTTGTATTTTATACTTATAATATATCTAATTTCTTTTAACTTTAATAGGTGTTGATATAGGACATCACTGATGATAGAGTAACTTGAATTTCATCGCTTTTTATTGACAATAACAACTGCATGAGAACTAGCTAATTTTTTTGAAGGATAAACTTTTATTTTTAATGAAAACTTGATGGTCTAATAATCCAACCAGATAAATTCTGTTCGAAAACACCTGTGCGACGATCATTTTCAAACAAAAACGTCTCTTTAATTTTGCCTATTGAAACTAGACAAACTGATTGATAGAGATACTATCAAAAATTTTCTAATAGTTGATACGATAGATGACAACACGTGAAAAGAGATTCTCCTCACTGGTAGGACAAAAACCAGTAGTTATTTATTGCACGGAACGAAGGCTCTTAACTTCAGAATTAAGACGAAATCAGTTTATTAATTTAATGATTAATAGTAAAATGTCATAATGCAATTAATATGTTTGATAGTTAATTTAGTACTCAATTGTTTTATTCAAACCTAGCCTAGTTTTGGTTTCTTAGAGGCTGATAACCAAATTTCATGTATACTCAGCCAAGTGTTTAAATATTTGACACTGACAGTGCAGATATCAGTTGAATAGACTATAATTATAGTTGAAGTTTAGACAGTGGGCTTGCATTATAACTTTTTAATAATTAAAATAATAAAGTTAAATGTTTGTTCCACGCCATTGTTATTTGTCAAACTGTGTACTCACTCATTTACTAAATGTTTAGTTAAAATTTTTGTGGTCTAAATTTAAAATCTTTATATTATTATTGTCTTCTAATTATAATTTATTTAACTTTTTTAAATTCTCAGTTTTGTGGTTGTGTTACTCTCCTTACAATTAGTTAAAAAAAAAGTCAATACGACCTGTAATTTAAAGACGTTTACGGAAATAATGTATGTAACAATGTTTATTTTTTATATAACAATATGAAACAGAAGAATGGTACTGTTTGACTTATTATATGTTTTATTACCATTTAATAATATATATATTTTTTATAAACTAAAGCCCTATCAGCTAGGGCATATTTCACACCAACAGTAAATATAATAAAATAAAATACATGACTAATTAGGTATTAATAATTATTATTATTAATCTTATTTTTGTTGAAGTGGTAATAAAACATGATTCAGTAATACTTACTTAATACAATAATTCATTGTACATCAAAAATTTAACTTTTTTGTTTATGCTTTTAGAATGGACTGCATGCTGAGTGGGTGTGAGAAAATCTTGAGCCACCTGACCCACACTTGTCATCAATAACCTGTGACATCAATGACTCTAGATCAAACTTAAACCTGAATTCTAGTCCTTAATTTATAATAAAAAAAGGTCCGAGATTCTTTCTACCCTTACTTGTGGTTTTGGAATTTATTACAATTTTTAACTGAGTCATTGTTAGTCTAGATCTCTGATATTTAGGTCTTCAGGTATACCTTCATATATGCCGTCATAAATTAAATACCTGGCTCTTCCGTTGCATTCCTTTCGGTCACCCGAATATTAATTTTGAGATTTTCTTTGTAGATATTTAAGAAGGCAAACAATGTGAACTATCAAAATTAATCTATTATCATTTAACTAAAAAAAAATCACTTACAAATTTTTCGCGTCATGTAAACTTTTGAAAATAATTTGTGTAAGTTTGCTAATCGTCGTTCACGTTGTCCTCGTCTAAACATTCATGAAAAATTGATTTAACGATATAAGCAGAGATATTTTTAAAATTTATTATCAAGTATTATTTCCACTAAAGACGCTTAAATTCTAATTTATTTTTTTTTATTTCTTTCAATAGATCTAGCTGGAGGTACTGAAAATAATACTCAAACAATGTACATACCAACGAGAAAACCGATTCAATCCAGTTGATCAAATTAGGAAAGATCTAGGTCAAATAACTCAGTACATCAGAGGTGTAAATCCTAAATCATCTGCAATTGTGTGCAACTGATTTTAAACAAGAACAAAATACATTGCTCATCGTATAATGAATATAACAACTCAATACTTGAAATTAAAGATACTTTACAGCAAAATCTAACCATATATTCTAGAAAATTAAAACGATCCAAAAATTCCATCCGTAGAAAATATGAAAATATACAATTTGAAAACAATGGAAAATTTTTATAAAAATTTTACAGATAAATAAAATTAAAGTGGTTCACTTATCACTGAAGATACAATAAACATGAACGTTTACGCCGAGAAGTGTCTGAAAGAGCAGTTATTTACGTTTGTAAGGAAGTACAAAACTAATTTGTTGTTTTGATCCAATTTGGGTACCGCATCCGATGCCGGGGTTACACAGAATTGTCTGAAAATGTGACTTTTATAGCCAAAAATATGAACCCGCCAAATTGTCCTCAACTTCGACCAATTTGAAGGGTATTGGGCATTAATGAAAGCCTATTTAAGGAAACATTGCGCACCTGCTATTTCAAATGAGGACTTTCAAAAAAAGTGGCTGAAACACATCAAGAACATCAATGATAACACCGTGCAAAATTTGATAAAGGGTCTGAAGAAAAAAATTCGTGTCTGCAGCTGGCCTTAAATTTATGTTCACAATTGTTAATAGGTGTTACATAACATTTAAGTAAAGAAAAATCATTAGACAATTAGTCCATGTTTTTGTCTTAGAACTACAAATATTTGTAAAAAAAAAATTTCCGGGACAGTCCTTATAACTAGTTTTTAAATGATGGATGACGACCGCCATAAAGAATGGCCCACCGTGGAATACATGAAGATGTTTCTCATAATGGTCGTCACTTTGAAGATCAAATCAGATCTCCTGGATCCTCTCGATCAAATGACAGTAACAATATAAATTCTAAACTTACTTCTGATTGTTTCGAAATCTTGGCCCTGTAATCAAACTTTGTTAGCTGAACACTGAAGGCATCTCGATGGAAAAATGTCAATATCTACCAAAATTAGCTCTTTCTCTTGCGATTGACGCCATTACCTCACAAGAAACACAAACTAGAACGAAAGACCAATTATTTGCAAGAGGAACTATAGACGGATACACTTTAGTAAGTTATATTTGCAACTTCGTGTATGATTCTGCTACCTATGTACGAAATAACTTAGAAGATTATCAAGATGAAAGTATCATAGTCGATTTTCCATTGCCGTGAAAGTTGCCAATATAAATGTAATCAACATTTACAAACCACCAAATACTCAATGGCTTAAATGTTTTAACCTAAACTGTTCTCTTAACTGTCACCACAACTTATGGGGTTACACAAAAAATGATCAAAATGGAGAACTGCTGACAACATGGATGGAAGCAAAAAACCTAAATCTTGTTTATTGATGCAAAAGACATCAAGAGTTTTCTTTCATTCAGCCAGATGGAAAAGAGATTATAATCTCGATTTATACTTTGCATCTACCAGTGAGAACAATGAAACTCTTCAAACATCCCGAAAAGTATAAAAAAGTTTTCCTCACAGTCAACACAGACCAGTTGTAATTACTATAGGAGTGCAACTCCCGCTGTTCGATTATTCGCATATTCTTTTGAGATGATTAAATGGACCAAGGCAGATATTCAAAAAATTAATATTAAAATCAGAATTATTTTTATAAATTTAACAAGCATCAGCCTAAATTTGCTAGAGAAAAATTTATTTTACCTCAAGTAAATGGCGAGAGACGTCTATTAAACTTAGAAATTTTACTACTCCTTAATCAGATCTCCATTAAAAAAATATATTCTCGATAGATAATAGTTTTTTTCGAACGATTGCTTTC
>QDEB01032303.1:3537-19712 GCA_004193795.1 Asbolus verrucosus | reverse complement strand
ATATTTTCACTTTTTTTTAAATCTTTGTTTCAAAAATTATAAATCAAGAACAGTTCATATATTTACAGCTTTCTTCTTGTATATTTAATTCATAGTAAATAAATTATTGTCAGTTTAGCCTGATCAAAAGTCGTATTATACTTTGATGAATAAACTTGCTTAAGAAAATAAGTAAATATTTAATAATTTCAACACATAACTTGTAACGTTCTAATTCTACCCACATTGAGAATAAATATGTACATTCACTCTTGGTGCAGTATTAGAACCTTATCTACTAAACGATAAGGAGTGTGAAACAAAATTCTTTGCTATCAATAAATCGCTACAGTGAAATATGCAACAATAAAAACAACTGTTGGAAGTAATTGCGATAATTGTGAAAAAATGTTATATTGCACACGTTACACAATGATCGATATAATATATATCTAAAAAATAAATGAATAAAATCAATACAAAAAAATTTATCCCCAATTTCAACAAAAATGACTACAAATTGGACAATCACAGTGAAAAAATGTTCCGTTATATAAGTAATGAATAAAAATGATGAATGACTAACGCAAATCTAGGCACAAAGATGACCGATAATGACTACACTATGTAATCCAGCCGCAACCCGTCCACTGGGTCCAGCCAAACATTACTCAACGTTCCACCACTTACCTTTTGATTTAAGAGAGGAAGTTACAGGAATAGGCACCCTCTTAGCTACTTACACTTCCAAAGTTTTAAACCTCTAAGTTAATCAATTCGGTTTAATTGAGTTTTTTGATCGAGTATTTTACATGGTGGTAACAGCCACTTTATTAAAAAACGGGACATTTCGAATCACTAAAACTGGTATTTTCCATTATGACATCGCGTGCTGTCTGCACTGTTGTTAGGTAAAGTAATTTTTTTTTCTCAGAATTAATCGATAGATCTTCAATTAATTAAGTGTTGGCTACCCACAAATAATCGCAGTCGTAATAATTAGCGCATGAATATTTTATTGCTCACGCAACCGAATGTAAATAAATATTGAAAAAGATGGAATTACTGTGTCGAATGGCCTGTCGCGATAAATTCAGGCGATAAATCAATTAATTTCAAACAATTGTCTGTTATACAAAAAAATTTAAAAACTGAAATGCAAAACTGCCAGCCCTAAGCGTCAAAATTACTCACCAAATGGGCGCAACCAATGTGCAACGCATTAAAATAACGACCGCGAAATTTAGTAAATTTGTGAATTTGTAAAGGGATAATCAGTACGATCATATAACAAAACATTGTTTAAGTAATGAGCTCTACTTAAAAAGAAACAGGAACTGGAGCGTGTAATTTAAATTCACTATACTTTTTTCACCCCAAAGATAAATATCCCATGTTATGGCTCCCCGTTTCATATTCAGACAAATAGCTCCTGTGATAAGGAACACCAGCTTTAACTAGAGCTTATACAGTGTAAGTTATAATACTTACCTTTGATATTACCGTCATTACGTGAGTTATGTAACTACATTTTGATTACACAATTATTTAATGTTTTCCTAAAAAGAAACGGGTGGAAGAGCTTCCTCTAATATTCAAGTAATAACAGAAAAATCGACCTGAAAAACAAATCGGTTCGAGTCAAGCTGAATAAACATTTATGGGCTTTAATGAGAAACCTGCGAATATCGTACCTCTGCTTACAGCAACCGATGTGGGTGTTTATTCCATTAATACGAAATTAACTACCCTTCAAATCATTGACTGCGTTCAAATAACTGGATAATTTTAATAGTAGGAGTTTAACGAATGGGGATCACGTTAATAATGAGAGGTTAATTCCAATCTAGTTGTAACAACCTCAAGTGGCCAACAATAAATGTTCCCGATGATAGCTTATTGAAAACCATTTTCCATAATTTTGAAAACTGTCAATTATTACAAACGTCCCTTTTTTTAAAAATGGGATAAACTACATGTTTATAACATAACTAAAGACATGTAAATGATAGTGACGATGTTACTACTTCAAATGTGTTCTGAACCACGCAGCATTGAAATAATTGTTGTTTCTAAAAACTTACCAAGAGTATTTGACGTTAGAATAACTAGAAAGAATAAATTATTTTTGGCACAATTCCAAACTTCTGTAAACCGCCCAAATATTTTAGACTTGGGGGAGCAATCGTACATATTCGAAGACTTGATAAATTTGCGTTTTGCGTCTACATTTTTAAAATGCTTACAAATACAAAAATTAGTCATTTTAAGTAACAACTTAATTAAAAAAAACTTTAATGTCAAAGTTTCAAGATATTTTAACAAATAAACACATTATACATGTGTTTATGAAATTCTTAATAACTTGATGTTGTTTATTGTTGTATTAACATCAACAAGAACAAATGCAAACAAATAATAGTTACATCGATAACTACCACCTGGCATCAAAATCTACCGTAATCAATTTCCATCGAATTGGAAAAACCAATAGTTGCCAACATAATGACAACTAAACAAAAGCATTAACCTGGGTTATGAGAGAACACTTCCATTAGCAGATAATCATTTGAAATAAAAAGAGAACTTATTTTGGGTATTTAATTTATTTTCAAAATCCAAATCCAGTAGATCAATGGTTAACTTCTTCTACCAGTGATTTAAAAATAATTTTTAAGAATTTTCATGAAGTAGACCATTTTGAAAACATTCAAAGCATTTTCTGCAACTATCAGTAGAAACCAAACCGTGTTACCCTATACTACTACTATACCACTACTTCTGAAAAGAGAAAAACAAAATCAACTACAGCCAGAAGTGCAATGTTCTCTTACACTCCGCATCATCTGGTCGCTATTAAAATAATTGAAGTCATAACATGAGTTCTCAGAAATAAATTATTTCAAAAGTGCAACTGAATGTTCTTCGTTTGTAAAAATGAAATCCGTAGATACCGTAACGGTATCTAACACTTAATAACATGATTAAACGTCATTAAAAATTATATAATCTAACATAAACTAATAACTGATGCAATATTTTCCAAAAACTGGGAAACTTTGAAATCTTGTAAACACCCTGACGTTCCCATTTTCTTGAAATAATTCTTCTTACGTTTGATGCAAATAGTAAAATGTCTTTGAATTCTTTTTAAGTAGCCAAAGGACCGTTGCTTTCCAGATAAAAAAGCTTCGAATGGCACAATATGGAAGAGAAGGGTTTCATCCACTTTTCCACATTCTCAACATAAAAGACTGTCTGTTCACAGAACCTAAAATTTTCAAATAAATTTCGAAGTCTACGCCCCAACTAAAATAAAAATATCCATTCATTTAATCACTTTGTCATACGCGCATTTAAATGGTAACATTTTCCCCTAAATCGTGAGGAAGAGGACGTAAATTAAACGTTAAATTGACTACAAAAATAAATATTTAAAATATGAAAATCTATGGTCCCCTTCCTCGAAACATGAAAAAAAGTAAGTTATAAAAAAATCGGGCCGTCATAAATATTAAAATCCAGAGCAAGGATGGAAAATAAAACGTGTTTCCGGCCGATGCACTTGGAGAAGTGGATTCGAGCCCGCGAAGATGTATAATTATTTTAATTTTTATAACCGTGAAAAATGAGAAACTGAAATGGCGTCGGATAAGAATAGACAGTTTCAGTTCTGCACATTAAAGCATTCAAGAATTCAGCGAGCGTTTTGCTGATTTGGCTCAAGAGAGGACATGTGACGTTTTTCAGGGTGCGTTCTTTTACGTCGTAATCTAGGATACTATGCGACCGTCGTAAAGGCCGAGATTGGGGAGAAAGAAAGCAAAAACCTTAATAAAATAAACATTGCAGCGTAGCGTTCAGATCGCAACGGAAAATAACAAAGTATCTTATCTATCTTTGTACCGCCAGTAGATTGGATTAACTTTTCCAAAGGCGCTTCTCTGAAATTTAACTGGCGGTTAAAGAGTCTACACGGAAAACTAATGATCTAGGGGTGGTGATTTCTGGGTTTTAGTGGAGGCTTGTATTGATTATTACGCGTGTTCGATTGAAATGTTTTGATAAGGAAGAGGGTCTCCGCAATTTTCGACAGAATGGGTAACTCCACCCTTTTTACTGAAAATCATTTTAACATCGACGATATTGTCAAAATCACGTTCAAATTGAACTATTAAAATTTAATCAATTGCTGCCTTTGAAACGCAATTCTTAATTAGCCAGCGATGCTTTATAATTATTGAACTTAAATATTTTATCAAGAAGGCGCTTCAGAAGACACTAGTGAAGAATTGAATTAACTTTATGGAGAATTTTCCTTTTAAGAACGGGGTTAATGCACGCCTGTTACCCTGTAAATATTTAAAATGAAAACTTCCAACTAGGCTCTGTGATTCCTTCCGACTTCCAACGTCAACAAACAAAAGTATTGTTACGGATGCAACCCACTTCTCATTGCAAACTGCATGCATTAAGAAATTTTACTTGGTGAAACTCTCATTCATGATTTTTTAAACTCTGTGAAAAATTTAATACTATAATCATGAATTAGTCAATCAAAAGTGTGCGCCGGACTTAAATTTCTAACATACTCTCTCGATGCTGACTTCTGTTGAGGTCGTCAGCGACCATTTTATTATAGAATTATAATCCGCATCGAAGGCTTTTCGATGAACTCTTGAACTTTGCATGCAACCCACAATATATTTGGGAAAAGTGGATTGCGTGTTATGTAAATTTCCAAAAAAATATAATACTTTTTATCAATATAACAACAAAAAAACGTTAACAATATGATAAATGAGATAATAGATGCCATGAATTTTTTAAAATGAACTTATCAACATTTTTTTCGATATCTAAATTATAATACCCTGTTTCCATCTCTATAAAATGTTTTGAAAATTTTCTTTCCCTTATTATAATTCTACATATTTCCATTCTTACCTTATTTTCCCAATTTTAAAACAAACGTACAATTGTACTACATTTTCTAAAGAATGTTGTTTTAAATATTTCAACAAACCCTCATAATTGCATTTTAAAAAACAGGCAGTTATTTCCCCAGAACTGCGCCATCTATCAAAACAGTAAAAAATTTCTGCCAATTATTTCCAGTCATTGGGACAACCGAAACGTGGATATCGAATCTCAAAAAAATCGATCAGACAGTTTCTGAAATCTGGTGCGATCAAGAATATATTCAAGTTCTACGTAACAGGAAAGGTAGATAAAACATAAAAATTCACTATGGTAATTTATTTTTGCATTATACGTTAGCGTACGCGAGGGAAGCAAATCGAGTAAATTTCAAACAATTAAATTTATATTGTACAACTTACGTGATAAGAATCATTTTGTATATGCCTTAATTACCTTTAAGCAAAAACCAAAACTCGATCATTTTACATCGAAAACAACCTTATCGATGGATGTATTCAACACAATGTATGCAGATGGTTTGGTAGTTTTTCCGTAATGGCAGCAAACTACGAAATCCTAAGGTTAACTGCACGACTGAAAATTGTAAAGTCGAATATAGAAAGCAGAGTAGGATGTAATCGATCGTTAAAATCCTGAAGTTAAAATTATTAAACTATCAAAATTTAATCAATGGCCGCCTCCTAAAGCTTTTGAAACGCAACCGACAGTTATTTATTAGCATGCAATACTTTTATAATTGAGCTTTTAATATTTTATCAAGAAGAATTTACGAGACAATAGTCAGGAGTTGAATTAATTTCAGAAATTTTTAATTGTAAACCAGGAGGGCTTAAGTTTAAATTAAATTTTCTGTTTATTATACGAATGCAACGGTTTAAAACGAGGGCACACAGATTCTTTGTCTTGCACCCGTCCTACTGGGGCAAAAAAGCCCGGTGCCTGTTGCACTAAAATTATGACCATAGCTTGTGAAAATGGCTAAATATTTTATAACGTGAAAAACTCAGGTTTCTTCGCGGTACCTAATTTGCGTAACGACTAAATTTAATTATAAGATTCCCTTGACGGCCCTGCTTTTATATCAATTTATTGGCGCAGAACTTAAGAATATAACTCCACGAATTACGAACGAGAAACAAGCCCGAAGGAAACCGACTCATTATGAAATTACTCCAGAAAACATTAAAAATGGAAACAGAAATTATTTGCTTCAGTTTGTTCAGTAAAGATAAATGGATGGCGTTTCGGAGTTATAAACCTCGTATATACACGACAACCTAATCCCCCAAAAAACATGTTAATTTTAAAAGGTCTCCAAAAATACTCTGTTGCTTTTACTTTATTTGTATACAGATTCGCTCGAGTAGAAAAATCGAAATTAATATCTTTGAACTAAAACACATAATGTTAATTTAAGGCCGAATTTTGTTTGTATAAACACTTGAGGATGATTCTAGTAATATTTAATTAGAAGAAGGCTCGCATTCCGAGGGTGGAAATACACGAAACCTTGTTAAAAATTGATACAGAATTATTTACTAAACGTAAACTGAAACTTCACAAAAGCTCCATTTCCACAATAATTTTTCTTTTGTTAAGAAGTTAAAAGCATTCTGAAAGTGCTTTTGTAAATGCTGAGATACCTTAAAGGAGACAAAACGCTAAATTAATATTAATTAAAATACAAAGGAAATTAAACTTCATAGCAATTAGTATTTCACTCGGCTGGAAGGATCAGGGCGAGTGAAAAATTTCAACCGTTATTTCATCAAAACCTTCACACAATAAATTTTAAACAATTTATGATTAACTTCTGCCCCCTAAATACCAAGCTTATCCAATATTTGCTTTGTCTTGTGCCACCATTCATCCAACAGACGACTACAAAATCAAGCACGAAAAAGAAGCTTCTTCAACAGTGAGAAGTTATGATGAAACACAATTTTAAAAAATTAACTTTTCTCATCTTTTCTCTCTCGCTTCTCCGCAAACTTTCGGGATTAATGCCAAGTAATAAATATCAGTAACTGTGTCCCTGTTCTAAGTAATCAATTAATCCTTCAAAGTCCCAAAAAATTGTTGCCATAACTTCTCCGATAAGCACTCGAAACTTGCGTAGTAAGAACTCTTGTGTTTCCATTCTCGCCACTTTGTGGTTTTTTATTCTAGCAAAATGGTGGACTAATGTTCGAGTGGTTGATATAAATTAAACCTGTAATTTATCAAGATTTCTCTCGAGTTCTACATTCGTACGTGTTTACCACGGATATGGTGCATACTGTTTAGATAAACACTTTCAAACGTTCATTTTATACGATGCTTGTGCATCCAAGACAAATTCATTCATTTATCAAATTATAGCAACACAAATTAAAACTTTTAAAGCAACCACTTACATTACAACTGAAATCAAAACCACAAATATAATGCAAAATTTGAGAAAAGTGGAAAAACAGATTTTAGTATTTACTTTTCCTTAAACCAAACAGAAAGAAAAATCAATAAGTGAAGACAATTTTAAATTTGCATAATAATGTTCTGAGAATGAAATCCTTGTTCGGTACACACATAAAGCAATGTTTTAGTAAACGATTGATGCATTTTGTTTCAATTCAACTTCTGGGATTGTCAGTAATTGTTAATTAACATGACAACTGCATTGCCCGTTTGCACCATAGAGGAACACTGCCCTGTTTCGTTTATTGCAGATAGAACATGTTTTAAACTTGCTCAAATTTTAGAAGAATGGCTAACTAAATGGGGTCCCAAAAATATGTATGAAAGAATGGAAGTTTAAAAATGTAAATAGGTTAAGGCATCCCGTTACACTGTCAACGATGGTATTGTACAACATTTTCAGAAGAATGGTATAGGTACTTCAGCGAGAATTAAAACTAGCAATTCGAACAAGATGAAGAGTATGTATATTGCTGTATGGAATCGAAAGCCTCATAAGGACTTTAAAAATAATGAAGCACTTCCGAATTTGAAGTTTGAACTTTTAGAACACTTCCCATATAGATGAATAATAAATGATTCGCTACATACAGTGGCGGCCAAATTCTATCACCTTTTTGAGTTTGACTTAATTTAATAAAGAGTCATTAGATCGACCTTTATAAACCATGCTTTTGAAACATTCCAACAATAGCAAGAAGTATGGCATCAGATGATACNNAACAAATATAATTTTTTTTAATTATGAATACATTTTTCTTTTGTTTTTGCAAAATAAACTAGTCAACAGCAAGTTAATAGTTTTAGAAATTTTTATTTTTTTAAATTTTATTATTACATTAGTAACATGGTTTGATTTGTTTAAAAATATAAATAATCTATGCCATTCAATATGTTTGCAAACCATTTGTACAAAATTAGCTTTGCAAAATTGTGATATTCCGAAAAATCCAAAAGTTGATTGAATATTGACCACTACTGTATATGACCAAAGCAGCAACCAAAAAGTTTTTTTTATTAAAAAACATGTCGAAAGGTGGACGCAGAGAATTGTGTTGGAATATATTTTATATTCTATTTTTATATGTAATTTTCAATAAAATTAAAAATTGTAATTGTTTTATGCTCAAGTAACTTTACTGTCATGGCCTTCTCGTTCTCCAAACCTATTGCCTATAGAACATGTATCATAGACCTTAAGATAGGCAACTAACAGCCTAACAATCTGGTGACACTCCAACGTCGAATTCAGGAAGACAGATATGGATAACCTGATTTCCAGCACGCCTCGACGTGTTGTTGAGTGTACAATAAATCGTTATTATAACTGATTATTGATTATTTTTTGTTTGTCTTTGTTCTCTTTTAGTTGGATTTTTAATAAATTTTGTATGTCGTAGAGTTCAGCTAAATCTGTTAATTTCATTAAAATTGTTCAATAAATACGTGTGTTCCATTGTTTTCAGAACGCTGTGCATAGATATCCAATGCTTTTTAGAATTATAACTGTTTTATCGACACGCAGGTTGAAGTTTTTGGGATGCCCGTCACTCTCATTTAAAAAAATATAAACTGAATAAAAAGCAACATTTGTTTTACTTTTGTGTTATTTTCATATAGGTCCGTTCAGACTATCTCCCGAAAAAAAAGATATCTTAAACACATCAGTCACTGCATTATAATAATTGTGCTATCCACATGTTTGGAGTAATAAAAAAAATTTTTAGCAAACCATTTATTCCAGCTTCTATTTCAAAAACTAAGGATTATGCCACATTTGTACAGTCAAAATTATTTAAAAATATGGAATGTGTAAGTGACATAGTCAAATGAGTTGATTTCCTAAATTTTGTGGGGGACAACATAACCTTAGATATGAATTTTCGATCATCATAAAAATTTTAAAACTAATTTATAGAGTTTATACAGCGTGAAGGATAACACTCAAATTATCTAAATATTGTTATAAGCCTTTGTTTAGTTATCATCGCTTCAGCTACATTTGTAAATTCGCTGTGAAGATTAATTCAAATATCTTGAAGTTATTAGGTTTTTGATATACCTAATAATTCAGACCTACCTGAAAATTTCCGTGATCATTACCCATATAACATTCGCAAGAGCCATAAAACCCATTTTGTGGGATACTCTGACGTTTTAAACGCGGTTCTTAAATAAATGCCAATATCATTAGTATGTGGCAAATTTTCTTAGGAATGCGACCTCCATTCGCTAGTCAAGCGGTGGCCACCCTGTTATTAATTGTTTTACCTAAAAGCTGTTGTGTGGAGGTGACTGTTATAAATTACTCTTTAAACTTGCCTCCATTAAACAATTATTATAAAAGAAATCCAACAGAATTCATTTTAATGTTTCACTGATTATCTACATTACGCGATTTGGATCGATAGAAAGATAAAACGAATGCATTTATTAATAAAAAAAACATTTTACTGTATTCGTATCATTAGATCACTACTTGCTCCACAAACAGCCGATAAAATCAATGATGGGATAATTGAACGAACTGTTGTTTATATAAAAAATGTTTTAAAAAATATTTACGTCTTACTTGTCCGTATTAGGAGTTGAAAACTTGAAAAGAATCCTGTACTTCCAATTCAACACGGTAATAATGATCTACTTATACAGTCTTGGAAAAGATCTTTCTGCACGAATGCAACATGCGAAACCATTGAAATCCTGAAATGTTAAAAATATCGCGCTATTTATAAAGAACTGCTCTGCTGAATATAATTTGCTTTTATACCCCAATTGTCCCCAAAGGCTTCCGTTAATTCTTTGCGAGTATTATACTGATACTTAATACAAATAACACCATAACACGAAAAAAATTACTGCTACTACTAATTCAAAAAAAATTTAGAATACAATTACGGCATTGATTGCGACAATAAAAACCAACACTGTCTTCAAGAAAACTAATTGATTTGAAAATTTGAATCTGACTTTATTTAATATAAATTTCTGTTACCATGACTTGTTTCACCCTGATTTTCTTTTAAATCATCAGATCCAAATAAGTAGGTGAATACTTTTATTAATAGACACCTGTCTTAATCGCTGCGAAAAGTTAAATAACAAAATTTTAACAAAGTAGTTTACAGCAGAAATATCAAAATAAAATTCTTTTACTTCTCCTTTGAATCTCTTATATCTTGTTTTATTCTCGATATACAGACTCCAAAAGGTCTTTCTGATCTGTTTCTGCGTATTATACATTATCATTTTTTTTAAGACCCGCCAAATCTAGCGACTAAAAACTGAAATCTAAATGCAAAGAAGTCTCAACAGTTTGCAATAACATTCCAGTTCATTTTATGAACTAATTTCACAGACGATTTTTGTTGTAAACTGTTCCCTTGAAACTACGTTATCGCTATTCTCATTTGTCCAAATTAACATTACAAAACCATAATTATACACAACACTTTCAAGGGATTTTATTAATAATCGTTGGTTTTGAAAAGTATAATTTTACAATGCCCAGATCGTAATCAAGTGTTCTGTTTTTCACGTCAGTTTTTAATATTTACCTCATACTGACTAAAATATAACCAAAATATAACATTTACAACAAAAAATTCGCATTAGTTTCGTCAAAACTACTAAAATTTGGTGTGGAAATATTGACTTAACAATCGTTACCAAATTTTATTCATATCAGTTAATAAAACGTGTAAGAAAGGAAAGGTGACAAATAATTTCATTTTGGTAAAGAGTCAAAATGGTAAAGAGTCTGTTGTTAATTTAAGCAATGCAACCTTCCATTTCTGAAATCTCAAAATTTTTGGTACGTATATGGAACAAATTTTCATTTGCTTTATTCGACATATATTTGAAAATTTAAAATAAAATTAGGCGTTAGCCACAATATTCGCCATTTTGACTATAAAAGGCTTTTATAACGTTAACGCCAGGACCTAATTGCGATATGATTTAATTTTTAAATTTAAAAGCTGTTAAGGGACCACTCATCCGGTGTAATGAATTCGGGACAGGTAGCACTTAAAAATTCAACTTATTTTAGTTTGCTTCCAACGCACGTTTTACGATTTTTATGTTTTAAGTGCCCAATAACATTGTTTAACTTTGAAAAACATCATAAAAAATTATCCGAAGGCGATCGAAAGCAAATGGCGTTTTTCAAATTTTTATTTTTATTACAGTGTTCTGTGTGGAAGCCATTTTGTGCTGAATAAAATGTAATAAATATTTATGCAATCCCAATAACTTACGAAAACTATTGAAAGAACCATGAATATTTTGTTTGAGTGAAACAAGAAACCGTATGTCAGGACCCTCATGTGGAAGTTAACCTAAGTTACCATTAATAATTGAAAACATTAGGAGCTGACATGTTGAACTTGACCCTTATTAATAATGGAAATAGGGGGAAAAGCTTGCATAACAGCGAATGCAGCAAGATGACTTGACAGAAAACCTCTAAAAACTTTAATTGCTTGGTAAGTTTGCAGTCGGCGTTGTAATTGGATAAATTTTTAAAGTTTACAAATCAGCGACAGGCACCTCAATATACCACATTAAATAGCAAAAGTGCACCTCATTATCAGATTTTATGGCGTGAAGATTAATTAATTAAAAGTTGTGGGATTCAAGCAGGCATCCCTTAGAGGTTCTTGCGAAGTTCTATTAACGCTTCTTTTTCCGAGTGAAGCAGGCCCGTATCAGAAAATTAACATTAATGGGACGTTAACCGAAGCATGATTATTGCCGAAGGGTTGATACTTTAACGTCACATTCGATGGAGTACTCCTGAACTTTTGAAGCTTGTCTATTCTTCGGTGGAATAAGCGAACTAACTTTCGTCGGAGTTTTGCCACAAAATTTTATTGTATTTTATCGCATTCTCTTCACGATGCTCATACAAAACATAACTTCGACAGAGAAATCCATACAGACCAATTACCAGACGCACATAAAAAAAGTAATTTCAACTCCAATTTCTGCCTGTAATTAATTATTGTCCATGCACGAGCGAATTAATTAAAAATGTTTAGTGGCCTCCTGGTGACACTGACTTAACGAACCCCGTGTGGGAGACTGATTGTTTTTGTTTGATGTTCGACGCATTATTAAATCAATGAACAAAAGTTCTTCAATTGTTCATTTAATTGTGGCAATTTCACTGAGACAACAAAACTCGTGCCGAATTTGGACATTATTGGCTTTTCGCCACCAAACTTTCTCCGTCCCTGTTAACTAGGAACGTTACATAAATGACGTATATTTCGTCAAAAAAAACTTGTAACAACTCCGAGAAACTGTGTTAACGCAATTATTTAAGTTTATTCAGTGCTTCCCGACACAAAACGAGTTAAATCTCAAAAAGAAGCAAACTTGGAAGTTGTGTGCTATAAATTCCTGAAATTATTTTTTTATCATCAGGAGCCAGCAACACCAAAACAAACTTATAAAAACAGTTTATTGCATCCTGAGTCCAGGAATCGAGAGATAATCTGCTAATTAAGTCTATGATGGGGTCCTTTCAGATGAAGTTTTTGGTTTCGTTGCCAAAAGATATCGGCTCTTGATAATTAAATGAAATATGATTGTTTGTCGTCCAGCCGACCTCTGGAGTATTACATATTTTGTAATCCGGCTGTGGGCGAGTTAAGCTCGGAGCAATTTTAATGATAAGGTCTCTGTCCGAGTCCCGCGTGCATAAAAATAATAGACTCTAAAAAACAAACAAAAAAAATTAATTAAACAGACCAACATGATTTATCAAAGATCAGAAACCAGTCAATTCCATTGGCCATTCAGCAAGTCTTGTTCGTCGATTCGCAACTTAATCAACATGTTTGGTAAAGTTTAATCTGGCTTTAGGACCTAAGTAAAGCATGTTTTGTTGAGGGTACTTCAAGACGTAAACTCTATTCCGTGCAACTTGCTCTATCCAACATTATGAGCTTCCAATATATTGGCTTCATTGGAGATAAGGCAAGCGTGTTATTAATAATCCACAGCCATCAACATCAGCAGCGAAAAATCTGCATAATTAAAATTCCTCGGGAAACTGACGTGGAAGTACTCCAAAACGATTTGTTTTTATTCATAATTAGCGTTGCAACAAATCTGATAAATCCAACGGTTTGCATGCATGAATTCCAACTAGAACAAGCAATTAAATTGACTTTATTGCTAAGAACAAAATAACGATCGACTGACTTCTGAAAAACATTCTTAGAGCAGCAGCAGTATTAAATTTACGACTGCACATAAGCCTTAAAGAAAACAGCAACAATATTTTAATACGAGAGTTACGTATTTTGCCACTGTGTTTATAAAGCGGATATGGGAGAGAAATGCCGCAGTCTAAAATATGACGCACATAAACAGCGAGAGACGCCAATTCGTGGCGTAGATCAAATTGTTCTTGTGTTTTAAAATGTTATTTTATACCTCCAGAGTTCCACGAATCAGGGCGTAAACAAGGTTTAAAGTTCTATTAATTACTCAGCTAAGAAACCCTCCTCAAAATAAAAATGTCTCTTAAAAGTTTGCTAAATTGTATTTGCATCAGTTAGAATTAATCATTATGCTTAGGGTCGAAATGATTAAAGGGAACAGTATTAAGATAATCCGCTCAAAAAACGACGATAAATAATCTAAAACCTATCTCACTACGTGTCTTCGAAGAAAAGACACAATTAGTAATTACAGTGTAGAAGTTTGGCATCTCACCCCCCCCCACCACACTCCTGTGATAAATCTGTACGTTTATGGACTTGTAATAACGCTTTGTGGAATTACAGCAAAATATTTCATGCCCACACATCGTTGGTCGATCGGGCAATAGTTCGAATTATCATTGGTTGATCCAATTTTTTTTCTTTTTCATGTCTTCCAACACACATACATATCACTCTTTTACGTAATATTTATCTCTTTGAATGTCAAAAGTGCTAATGGGTATCTGAATGGACCAATTTTATCGACTTTAAAATATATACCCTCAGGCGCCATCACAGTTTCAATTCACATTTTTTTTTTATAGTTCCATCTATTGCTAAATATTTCACAGATAGTTATGTGGAACTACGACTAATTAAATTCACAGTAAGTAAAAATTTGAACCGACGATTTCAATAAAAATAACTATTTTCAATTTTTATTTTCATTCTCTTTCATATTTGTACAACAATCTCAATGGATGTAATAAGAATTCACCAAATAAAGATAATAACAATAAACAATATTAAGGTAAAAGACATAATTGTTTCTCATTTCTGCTTCGTTTTAAATTACACTTTATTCTATAAGTCTAACCCTTTTTTGAAAAAAAAAATGTAAACAATATGTGTCTTTTTTATAACATTTTTTTCAAGTATTCCTTAACTGACACGATGTTAATACAAAATTTTGTTCTAATCGGTTAGAAGCCGACACACTATTCATAATTTACGAACAAGAAAAAAGAAAAGACTTTTTTTTAACATAAATGTTAAAAAAAATTCTCAACCTTTCTCAGTTCTTGCAATTATTATTCAATATACTGATACAACAAGCATTATTATAAGTTTTGGAGTATTACTTTGTCATGTTTGTCATTAATCATCTACAACTGTGATCCACGCAACCCTAAATACATTTCTCATTTAATTTACCAGGTAATTGTATATTATTTCGTTTACTTAACTTTACTGTAACCAACAATAAAAAAATATAATATTCCTCCATTCGTCATTATTTCTACTTCTGACATGTTTTCCAATTAATTTTCATTTCACATGGATGAGTTACATAGAAAGTTTAGAAACAATTATTCTAACATTATTACCAAACTTATACGTAAGTCAAATGCAAAACAGAATTCAATAAAGAATAAGACTTGACTTACTACTAAGTCGCAGGCTGCCAGACGTACATAAAATAAAGATTGAAACTAAAATTTCAAGTCCAATATGGCGATTCGAAGTTTATCAAATTTATGTCTGGCAAACACAACACTGCCAGAAGAACAACCAAAACAAACTATTTCTTCTGCTGTCCTCTTATGGCATTTTTTGAATAAGAAAACCAATTCACGTTGAGTAACAACTAAAAATCTTTCATTAGTACTATCCAGTTAGTAATGTATCATGTCAAGCAAATTAAATAATGACCGCAGATTGCGGGGCATGATACAAACCGACATTTTAATGTTTCATGAAACATCGAATAAAAAATTGGATCTAAATGGAAATGTTCATACACTCCAGAACATTTTATTCGTATAATGGCTTTTTCAAATAAATTAAATGGTACTTTTAACATTTCCAGTAATTTTGAATAAAAAACAGCTCTTGTGTTTTTATGTTTATAGATATATCTAGATACAAAATGAAATTTCAAAAGCAATAATGTACCTAACTTGTATGGAAAGTTGATAAGCAATTTCAAAAACTTTTTAATAACATACTGTTACATACGTATAAGATTTCAGATCCACATTTATTAATGTATTGATCTCAATAATTTTTAACAGAATTGCAAAGTAAGAATCGCTACATCTTCGGCAGTATCCCTTTTTCTAAGGATGTTGGTCATTAATTAATAAAAAAATATTTTTCTTATATATTTTATCTATTAAAACTTAAAACATAAACATCCTTCCTAACCATGTATTTAAATTTATTATATTACATTATACATTAATAATCAAATAATATTTCTTAAACAGTTAGAAACGCTATTAATAAAAAACTCAAAAAGTAAAACCTATCGGATACCACACATAGAGTTAATGTTATTAAAGACTATGGAATTAT
>QDEB01032288.1:0-12325 GCA_004193795.1 Asbolus verrucosus | reverse complement strand
TAAAGTAAAAAAATGATTTATTTGAAAATCATAAAGTGTAATAGCGACCTTATAGTGAATTTACTTCAAAAAAGTAGAACTAGAATAACATTAATGAAAGTGAATAACCCCGGAAAAACTCAAAAATAGTTAATTTTGTGTATTTAACACTGATATGTTGGATTCATTTCACGTAATTTGATTTTTTTACGCTTGATGGGTTACAGCATCATGTTCAGTTTAATTATTTGAAAATTAATTAACAACTTCGATGTTGGTAAAAAATTGCCACAGTACACTAATCAATTTGCACATAAAACCTTCAACAAAATTTAAATTTTGCATCCGTCATTCTGCGGTCTGAAAGTTAATATCATTCATTTGTTGAAAATTAGTGGCTTGCAATATTTCCGAAATATATATATTTTTTTGTAAACTTACGTATCTCTCATCGTCAATGTGCGTCTTTTATATTTATTACATTAGGACAAAAATTTCTTTAAAAAACACTATATTTAACCTTATTTATGTTTTGTACAGTTTGTTATTTTTTCTCTTTTTCAAAAAAATTGCTGTAAAATTGTATTATGAGCATATTTTACCGAACTCCACTAAGATATTTTTATCTGATAAAGGTATAAAATTAGAATCGACTACGTTAAGCGTTTGTAATAGCACTGAATGTATCGATTTTTACAGGATATCTACCGATATAACAAAGTAATAAAATACATTCAATAATAAACAAATAAATATAGTTACAGGGCCAACGATTTAATTGACGGTAACACACGAAAATTATATTTCCGTGGCTACACTATTTGATTTTTTATTATCACTTGGTGGTTTTATTATCAGACTGGTGGAAATAGAAAATTAAAAAAAATAAATTCAATTATAGATAGAAAATGAATGGTTTATCTTATTTTTATAACGGGTGTATTTTTTTTAAATTTGGAGTCGAAGTTGGCAATGAGATATTTACTAGGAACGCACTAAAATTTTTGAAACGTCTGTTACACATGTCAATTTTTTTCAGTTTTAAATGCCTTTCAATTATTTATTGTGAATGTCATTTCCTTATTAATTTTCTTTTTTCGTTTGTTACAACAGATTTAATTGCGTTCACGTATACACGCAAATCAACAAACGTCGTTTCGATGGTACGTACACAATTAAATATTCACGGCCAATTTCGACTCCAAATTTAAAAAAACATCCGTTATATTCATTTCAGCTTCGCTTCTGTTTAGTTGATATCAAACATAATGTTTGGGTTTGACTATGTAATAACAGTGGTAAAAAAGGGATTGCAGAAGATGTGTAAACATTTTCACATTTGAAAAAAATGTTGTTTTGCGCTTTTCTCGAGCTGTTTGCTGGACCCCACAAGGGTTTCGGTCTTAACTCCGAATACATTATAAGCTCACAAAGGTTATGTGTACATAATAATGCAAACAGATGTCCTGCAGTAGATTATGTTTTGCCGCCAAGATCTTTGAGATGAGAATTATTCGTCATTCTCGCTTCGTCTACCTTCCACAGAATTCCATTCGTCAGATTAGGGCTAAAGTTGGAATGTTTTGTAACAAGAACCCGTTTAATCGCGACCCATTTAATTTGAGTATCATTTTTGAATCAACAACTCCCTCAACTCGGGCAAACAGGTAACTTTAGACGTAGGAGAGTCTTCTTGTTCCGTTTAGATTGATAGCTTTAATCTGAACCCCTCGAGTGAGGTTTATAGCTTTGCGAAAGTAGAATCAAGTATTTAAGTAGGCTTTACTGTTCTTATACGAAAATCCATTCACTTTTCGTGATGTACAGTATTTTGGCGGTCTTTAACAATTTACGGGAAAAGATTTAGTGGCACCTTTCAGGTGTAATGTTGGCATCGCAGAGACACCCTCGCATAAGTTGCAGCCTGGGGGTTGCTCGTGTGAGGGAATTGCTATGTGTCTATGTCTCCCCTTTTATGAGAACAACCACCTGCTAACCCCAAAGGCAACATTTCAGTCTCCCCTCTTACAATATGATTACCCAAATTCGATTTGTTGTTTAAACAGCCAGCTCCAATATTTACAAGCATGACTCATGCATACCTGCCACCACCCCATTGATAACTCTTATCGAAATAATTAGATCCTCAATAAAACACCAGTCACGTTTTAAACAATCCGAGCGCTTCAGTTAATTGGGCTTGATTATGGAGGGTGGTTCCATTCAATTTCAACTTTGAGAATCGACCTCACGTACCGAGAGTTTTTGCCATTATTTAAGTCTGTTTGCTGCATTGTGCCGCCGCTTATCAGTTTCCTGTTTTCCACGTTTTCCAAACACATTCGGTAAATTCAGCACGGGAAAATTGTCGCCTTCCAGTCGCGAACTATATAACAAAATATTTTCAGCCATTTGGAAGATGTGCAAAGTGGGAGTGTTTGTGACCCAAATAGAACACAAAAGCTCCTCAGCTTTGTTAATGCATAAAGATGTGCGATCCAGCGCCGCTCCCAATGAGATAAATATGCCACCATCACCATAATTGTGAACCATTTGACATTGGTGCGCCTGTTCATTTGCAGCAAAGTTTAAATGCTTTGTTTCAAAGCGATTAATTGTTTATGTCAGGTGTTTGTACACCAGCCTTCAAAGCAAATCTGGCTATTTTATATATTATTGATTCGGAATAAATTCTATTGTCCACAAACAAGTTTACTACGAAACGGGAAAAGAAAAACGAAATAATGAAAATTCTGGACGTACTACACGCAAATATACACCAGCTCAAGCTTTGAGCCGGATGTCCAGCTAAAACGTTTGTAATGCTTTTAAATCCTCATTATAAACGACAATGGGTATTAAGTAATTTCGTTAATCTCTGGCAGCGGAAAATTCACTTAATTTCGGATCAACATACTCATGCAATTTCCGAAAGAGACAACATTACGCAAATTTAATAATAGTTCAAACACAGTTGGAAAAAGGATTAAGATTTTTCCCCAAGTTGGTACGTTTTTCCTTCACAGTTATCTTAGGCTCCCAATACACCACACAACCGTTCCCCACAGGAAATATTTGGGACAAAGATGTAGTATTAATTGACATTTGCTGGAGAGACAGTCGTCGCTCGTAAATCTATTGTAGAATTTAACCCTCGCGAGGGACATTTATTTCAAAGGTTAACTAACACTACCATATTGTTTGCTGAGGGTTATGAGCAAAATGCAAAAGAGGTAGTTGCTGATCAAAACTTAATTTTTCGCTCGTACATCTATTACCTTTTTATGGGTACTTCAAGTCAACAGGACATGAATTTTGTGCTTTTTTTCTAATTCAAAGTTTTCACTCACTACTGTACTTCAATGAATATGTATTTCTTTTGTAGTTATTTATGAATTCATTAAATAATTAATTAATCAAGCCACAATCAAATTTGTGAATGTTTGAAATTGTTTCGGTCATAGTCATGCATTTTAGATATGGTTCAGATCATAACTAATCAAACAAATCTTTAATTCAAAGGTTTATTTTGCACCAAAATTTAATGAATTTCTGATTGACCTGCACACAGACACTTCACATAAATCAATAAAAAGGAAATTTATTACGAATTAGAGTTTTAATTCATAAATCATGTATTTACGGCTATGATAAATATGTACTAAATTACACTTCAAACGAAAAAGGAAAAATTTCAAACAGAACTTGATTTTAAAAAATAATTACTACCTAAACACTTGCAAATAATGTCAGTTTTTATATCTGAAAGGGACTAGTGCCAACATATTTAATTAATAAATAAAAAAATATCTAATGAAAGTTACAATTCGTTTTTGACAGAAATAAGAAATTAATTCTACTTTTCGATAAAACATAAACAATAAATTAAAGGGCAAAAATTGAAAAAATATTTCAATGTTGTTGAACGAAAAATCTAGTGTTGAAACGCATTTTATTACAAAAAGTGATCAAGCACAGATATGTCTCTTGAACAGAATGTCGTTAACGAAGGCATTAAAATACTTTTTTATTATCTATTCCAGCACGACAGCAATAAGATAAAAGAGTAACATAGCAAAACCATTTCAACAATGTATTATTGTTACCTTTACTTCTATCGTGCTGGAATAGATTATGTGTTTAAATGGATTGGTTAAGTTCATTTATTCGTGCTTGAGTGCACTTTTTATTCCGTTTGTTGTTGCAGCAATGAAAACCTACAGTAATGAGCAAAAACTGCACTCAAAAACGCATAAACGAACCGAGTTATTAGCTTATATTCACATGACATGATTCTTGCATATTTTTAGCACCAATTCCTCATAACAAAGTATTGTTTATCTTTAACGAATAATAGAGATATTTTTTGTAAATGTTTGCATAAGCATAGGCTTTGGTTACTATCAAGAAAAGACATTTTTTTAAAATTAAGATTTCCACCGTTCTCAACATTTTTTTCTAAATAAAAAATGGACAAGTTACGGTGAATAACGAATATATTTTACTATTGATTTAAATGGAATTGATATCACCATCATTTTTTAAATATAAGATTTTTCTAAAAGTAAAACATAGCCGAATAGAAGGATAGATAGACATTATAAAATTGGAAAATATGTTTCAGTTGCTACCTTGAAGTGAAGAATTATAACATATTTAATACTTTTCCTTTCAACATCTATAATGTAAAGGTACAACATTATTCAAATCTAGAAAATCTAAAAAATATTACAGTCACTTTATTCAAAATAAAACAAAAAAGAAGTTGTACAATATTGAGATTATTTTAAAAGTGTATTTTGGTGAAGTATTTGGTATACAGAATGACTTTTGTCTTTTAAAAATTTGCATGAAAACATATTACAGAGGCTGAGAAAAACATATAAAAGAATTAAAGCGTTTCAGCTTTTTTTGGCAAAATTATGAAAATGAAAGGCGCAACATTTTTTAAATGCCTTTAGGGAAATTAAATTTTATCATAATTAGGCATTTACCTGATGTTTCCTAAGTAGTATGTAAATTTAACTGGAAAGTAGATGCTTCACTCATAAAACATGAGTAATTCAAATAATTACGTAAAATGAAATTTAAAGTGACCAACCCTCGGTCTTATCGTTGAAAACTACACGCTCTGTCAGATATCCGATAAGACAAAATAATTTTTCAAGTAAGTAAAATGCCGCAATCTAATAGAGTGATTATCTAACGGTGAGGCCGCTACATCTTTCGCCTGAAGTTAACACTTCCATCGAGGGTTGTACAGCAAATTTGCATTTCTCGTGCGTTCTGGGACGCAAGAACGTTCTAGTGTAATAATAAATAACGCTATCACTGTTTTTGCATTTTTACAACAAGCTTTTCAGCTTCATGAGCTTAATCTCGTGCGTAGTTTTAAAACAGGAAAACTAAGCACGGAGCAAACACAAATTCGCTTTATCATTATTCTTGTTCACTGAACGTAGAAGCGACACAAAAATATCCATAATTTTGGGACCATTCCATATTTTCTACAGGAGTTGGTATTCTTGACGTTTGCACACAAAAACTGTTGATGTAAAAACTGACAAGCAATATTGAAAAATACATGTTTTAGTGGTTAAAAGGACAATTCAGGATTTATTTTAACGTTTCAATTTTTCATATTATTGTTTGGATATATTTCCAGTACCGCCAACATCACAGCTTTGGTGAAGCACCAAAACGAAATGACGTTAAGACATGTTTCAGACGTTGTCATAGAAGTAATGAGGTTGTTTAAACCATTAATATGATCGAAAATTATTGAAATATTGTGAATGGTTTTACAAAAGTACGTCTCAGATTTCAAGGATCGTCAGTTATGACTTTGTTCAAATGTTCAATTATTTCTATAACTCCGTAATTGTTTTAACAAAATTGGCACCCATAAATCTCAACATTATACTCTCTCATCCGACCACACAATCAATCAAATTAATAACAAACTTCCTAGGAGCAATCAGTGTCAGGCACTAATTTGATTTAACTTTTGACATACAATTGTTGAGTCCTCTTAACCCATGAAGCATATATTTTAACCCAGGAGAGATTTCAGAGTGAAAATATAAAGCATGATAGAATGAAAAATCTGCTTTTGCCTATTGATAAAAGATTTTCTCAAAGCTCTTCATCAATGATTTAATTTAATGATTTATCACGTGACGGTATTCTAAATTCAAAAAACCCTAGTTACTCTAGTATTACTTTTTAGAGTTTTTTCTTTAGATCCTTTTATCTTTGTCCCTTAAAGTACTTACTTTTTGGAATTTTATTAGGTCTGGTTAAGAATCAAGAGCTAGTACTTAAATTTTTATCGTCTTATCTGGTTTTGTTGATTTCACGTACAGAAAATGAAAAAATGAAAAAAAAGGGCAAACGATAGCAAAAATGCATGATTGGAGATGTCAAGATATCTGAAACTAATGAAGAAAACCATCCCCGAAGCTTAAATGTAAATAAAAAAGTAGGAAAAGTAAGCATAGCGTATGTCAAAAAAATCAATACCTTCTTAGGATTTGTAAAAATTTCTGAATCATTTTATTATAAGAAATTTAGTGCAAAAGCTTGGTGAATTTCATTCACAATAACAGTCCTGATTGAAATCAAGTCCTAATTTGAATATTTTAGTGAACTTGGTTTGATATTTCTGTGCCTAAAATAACAATGAACGACAATTCTCATCTTGTTACCTACATAATTTTCTCTCAAGATTATTTCACTGAAGGCCAAAAATGTAAAATATGGATGCAACATGTGTTCCTATTCCCACTTCGCAAAACCACGAATTCAAAATATTTAGACTAGCGAAAATGGATTTTTCATTTCCATGTAAAAGAGAGAATTTTCATGGCCTCAAATAACAATTACATGTAGACCAACGCATTTTTCTTCATTTTCTAATACACAGTAGAATGGGAATAAATATTTTTCAATGATTAATGACGTTGAATTTAATGGTTTGAAATTTATATGTAGCTATAATGCAAGTAGATAGAAATCGTATGCACACAAAAGAAAGCTCAAATCGATATTACCCTTAATGGTTATGGCTGCTATTTCTGTCTGCTTATAAAAATTTCAAGTTTAGAGTTATTGTGAAAACCGTTCTAAACTCATTAATCTATTTCAATTTTTACCTAGTTTTATATAAAACTGTTTTTAACTTTGAAAGTGTCTCCTTTAATTTACTTTCCGAAGTTTTGCGTGTACGCCACAAATAAGAAGAACAAAATGTACCCGGATCTCCATGGACGCATTTGAGGCTAGTTTTATTATATTTATTTTTCCACTTTAAGTAAAAACGTACAGTAAAACGCAATAGTTTCGGTAAATATTTAAACAAATGTCGTTTTAAGCTTACTTCTCCTAGAAAAGTTCATTGATTCACTACAGAATAAATTTAATTACCCGTTTATTTATGCTGAATGCAAATTACGTTCTATTTAAATTTTTAATTGCAATATATTCGAGAATTTCGTCTAGCTCGATGCTCTCTTTCATTAATTATTAAGTTATTGGGCACATTATCCTCCTCGCTTCCATCGCGTAAAAGCAGAAGTTATTATAATTCATAAGGCAACGACAGTCACCTTTGAAGTTGCTTAGACATCGAGGTTAATGATTTTCGGCATTAAATTTTCTTCAGTTATTAATGACACTGATTCCGTTTTGCAGAAAAGTGCCCATAAAAGCAATTTTTTTATAAGTTATCCTTATAAATCAAAGGAACTCGAAAACTTGGCTATGGAAGCTTCGTAAACAGTGTCGAACGCCTCTTTGTGTAACTTGTAAAGTGCAGTGGCGGATTCTTGGAATTATTAAACTTGAAACTACCTACTTAAGTGACATAAATCAAAAAAATGCGCCATACGGTAATGGATCCATCCATTATGTTTAATCCTCCACTGCCTCCTAAAATTAATTTTCATCCAATCAAACAGACTGAAGCACGTTTCTGTCGAGATTTCTAAAACGGCAGATACGTTTTTTGCATTGACCTCTTTTCAGGCATATGACGCATTGAGTTGTTAAATTGCTTTGGTCATACCTTACACCTGTTTTGTATTTGATCCTTTCCTTCGAATTATATGTTCCGTCCCCTTCAGACTTTGCTGTTGCACGAGGGAAGAAGTTTCATTTGTAAAAAGAACACGTCCGCTCTCCTCCATAACTAAATGCAAATGCGCCTTAGCAACATGTAAACGAGCACCACGATGATGTTGAAATTTAGTAAATTTTGCTAGTAGCTTGTACGTATCCTTAAATCTGTTTTATCAAGTCTGTTGGTTTATTGTTTCAAAAAGACAAAGTGGATCACAAACGGAAGATTGTTTAATGGTTTTCGAATGTCTCACATGTTTAGAAACTTCTCAGAAAATGTGAATTATTCAGTTCTGAGTTATAAAGTGAACTTGTGAATATCCTTCTTGAAGCATCAAGGTGATCTGAATTGAGACAGCTGCCGGAAAGTTGATTATTATTTCTCTTAAAATTCAATTACTATTTCATTTAATATATATTCAAATACGAAACGTAAGGTTGTTCAACTTGAGATTTGTAATTTA
This sequence comes from Asbolus verrucosus, assembly GCA_004193795.1. Taxonomy (NCBI): domain Eukaryota; kingdom Metazoa; phylum Arthropoda; class Insecta; order Coleoptera; family Tenebrionidae; genus Asbolus; species Asbolus verrucosus. The sequence goes on along the minus strand of QDEB01032288.1, from coordinate 3,764 downwards.
GTTCAAACATTTCATTAACAAACGTTATTTTGTAGTCAAAATAAAGAATAATTTGTAATACTTGTTACAAAAGTGTGTCGGATGTCCGCCCAAAAATTTTTAATTGAAAAATGTGTCACACTTTTAGTGACTGTGTTATAAAATTTCATATCTTTAATAAAAGAAAAAGATCAATTTGACGTTCCTGCCACACATAGTTGAAGTTTTTATAAAATCTAATCTTTTTTCCTTCAATTTGACTTCTCGATGGGATACACTCTATATATCAATTTTGCGTCTTGATTACCAAATTGTCACCTCCACCAGACGAAAAACATTAAAAGATTTTTTCTAAGTGATGAGGTGCTATTTAGAATTTAAAAAATGGGGGCTATGAAGCTTTTAAAAGATAAACTTCGTATAGTCGCTCGTATCGTTCTTTTTTACGACCAGTTCTTCCATGAATATAATTGGAATTTATTTTTATCAATCTGTTTATTTTTAGTATAATCTTTTTTGTAACCGTTATAAAACTGATAACTGGTAAGAATTGTATTAATGTTGATAAATATGATAATGAAAATATTAGTAACCGTTTTCCATTTATATACATAGCTAAGTATCTCGTTTCATTTCTATAAGTAATTTTAGCTATGTGAGTCAAGTTGCACGGCTTGCATAAATTTCAAGGACTTGCAACGGTAAATTGATTTTATTGTATTGAAACAAAGTTTAAATTTGTACCAACATAGTAATACAAAATACAGTCGGAAATGATATTTTATCAATATTTGATGGGAGTGAATTTCATTATCATTTTAGGCAATTAAAACAATGAGACACTTCTCTCATATTACACTTATATCAGACGAATACAAGACATTTCAAAATTTCCGAAACTTTTTTCAATTGAGATAATGTGTTTTAGATTTGTGATTTGTTGTTTTAAACCTTAAAATTTTTTATAGTAAAATTGGCGTATGTCTAAACGGAAGCAAGTCAGATTAAACTACAAATATTTACAAAAAAAATGTTGTCCTTAGCTCGTTGCTAATTGTGTTTGAGTTTTTTCTGTTTTTATCCTCAACCGTCACACAAATGTGGACATTGCTGTATACACTCTGTAACTCACTGTAACCACACAGGGGACTTTCATGCCAGTTTGAAAGTATTTTAAAACATATGTTTATTAAGGGATGCGATTCTTCTGTTAATGTTCAAGGAACAATTATGCAACCCAAATTACAGAAAAATAGTGTAATAAGTAAGTAGATACATTAGTAAACAAAAATCGATGCTTTATTAATACAACGATATATAACGCCTGAACCGCAGGAATTTGAATATGATAGTGAAGCTTTTGTGTCAGTAACGTAGTAATCACACTCTATGATACAGGATCTACCATTCATCATGGGTGAAAACTGATTACCAAATAAATTATTACAAGGTTTGAGGTTCCCAAATCGCATGATTATCATTAATTAAGCTAATATTACCATTAACACAGTTACTACGTTACATAAACCATAAATTCGTCCACATTATTATTCAACCTTATGATAATATAATATGATCAAAAATAAAGTCATTTTCATTTAACATATTTATGATTATGTGAAATGTTAAGAAATGTGGTTTAATAAAAGATTAGTGACTTTTCCAAACAACGATTTTGACGTCAACGATAAACCTGTTTTAAATGTGTTTGACAAGCTCTTAAAGCTCACTTCAGAGGACCCAAAGTGCGAGCCAACCTATCAACGTTCGGGAAGAGAATAGCTTACAATATTGGACACACCGTAATTTTATTCGCCGTAATTTTAACCACATTGTGGTTACTAACAAGTTTAAGCCTTAAAAAGCACCTGCTTTTGAACGTTATGGGAATTAATAATGAAATGAAATACAATGAAGAAAATACTTTCATTAATCATTGTCAGTATTATTAGTTTCTCATATTACTTCTACTAAATTATCTTTTTTGCGATTTCACCCGATTTTATGCATATTTTCCAAGGGTGCTTCTGAATGAAGGAAAATAAGAATTGAGATATAGCTGTTATAATGAGTCATCTAGAATTGTCTGTGTAATGATTTTACGCCGTATACTATTCAATGCTTTTATTAAATTTAACCATTTCTTCTTTTTACAGTTTACTGTTATTTGTTGCTTTACATGAGTCTAAAAATAAGACCTTCATAAAAACAAATTTAATTTTTTGGAAATTACACTGATATTAGACTAACTGAAAAAATTTCTAATTCAGAACCCAAGAGAATTCGATATAAAGATAATGATTACTAGTGAGCAGAATACCTGTATATGCGCTAAAATTCTTCTGAACATACACATACCTATGTACATGAATAAAAAAATATTGGAATATTCATTAATTTAACAAGACGTGCACCGTTTTATAAAATAATATAAATACATATATAAATAAATTTTATTATAATTACAAAATATTGGTTAATACAAATAAACCGAAAGTTACGTTTTTTGAAACAAAATAAAATTTTTAATTTAAAAATTAATTCTCCAAGCATAATTTTCATTACTGAAATAATTAATAATTAAATGTTTCTCAATAGTTAAAACATTGATTACACTAAATAATTTCATACAGAATTTCAACAGTTAATCAATGGTTAATCTGAAACATTTGTGTCGCTTGTCAGTCAGAACTGTTTTATACTTTGGAAACCTCTCAGAACTTGGGTTTTGTTCAAGGTTTTTAATTTCGAACCAACATTTACTAAGGCTGCATAACTCCTTTCTCTTAAATGCACCTGTGTACTTCATATATACACTCTTTTTAGAAATAGTTCAATTTAAGATTTAATATTGTAGCTACCAATTTAAGAAATATCATTACAAATATACTGCCTATGATTTTAAAATGCTTGCATTTGAAGTATCTTTAATCTACAAAATTAATTCTTTTTTTAACGTCAGCATTTAAAAAACTGTTCACCATTGGGTAATTGCAGGTTCAGAAGGCAGAGTAGTATCAAGTAATTTTTTCTTTATAAAACTGTACCTTTTACATTACTTTTGTCGACTCTACCAACAAAAATTGGTTTTCTAATTTTTCTTCCCAATTTGGACTATGAGACTAAAGATACATAGATAAACTGTGAAAATAAAATTTTTGGCCGTTGCTCGTTTTAACCGTATCACGCATCGGAAAACACAAGCAACATTTTATTTGTTAGAAAAAATTCTGGCAAGAAAAAATTTACGAGACATTAATCAGTAAATCTTTCAATTGTTAAATGATTCGTTTTTTCCAGCTGTTTACAGACAATTAAATAAGATGTATTATGGTTTTGTTCACTAAAAGTGCCAGTTAATAAATTTCGAATGTAACATCTACAAAAATCAATTATTTCTGCACATTGAAATAACAGTCTCTCTTTTCTGATTAATTGTGTCGAAATAAATATCACAACATTTTCATACAGTTGTTTTTCTGGGATGTTTTTGTACCACTATTTCTATGGAAATTGGCATATTGTATTTTTTTCAGCAAATATAGCTGTTTTTACATAACTCTCAATGAAATGCTTGCTCTTCTGTTTTTTATTTCTGGACCTTCCAGCGAGGATTATATTAACGTTGGCTAGGAGATCTTTGTCTCTCTAAATTGTTAGAAATATTTAAAAAATGCAAAGATAAATTTTACCAAAGCTTTCTGCAGTTAATGAAAATTAAATATTTATTTAATATAGAATATAGTTTTATAATTGGTATTAGATGAGAAGCAACCAAATTATAA
>QDEB01032211.1:0-15139 GCA_004193795.1 Asbolus verrucosus | reverse complement strand
TAACATCTTCTCATTTTCTTGTTTTCTGTAACATACTTTAATTTCCAATTTCTCATAAGATGTGTGCCATGTCATTTGAAAAAGGTTTTAGACATTTCTTAAACATCACATTTTATGATAATTCTCTAGGTTTCTCAAGATAGTTCTGATGATATTCTATACCATGTTTGAGACTATTATCAAATTGCCTTAAGAATATTCTCAAATAATGCAACGTATTCGAATGGGAAATAGGAGACATCTTCAACTATAGGATACAGTTCGAAAAATGTTTCTGATGTTACAATTATTTACAATTGTGTATATTCTAACTACTAAAATGTTTATTTCCCAGAGGTCATTGAAAATTCTGAGACTATTCAACTTTTTTGATTTTTTTTAGAAATATTTCAGAAACTATGCATTTAAAAATCTTCGTCATATTCTTGAGAATGAAGCTAAATAAGAACTCATTTAGTTCCAACGAATTTTACATTTGTTGTAAATCGGAAATAATCATTTTATCAGTTTTAATGTAATTCAACATTTTAACGATAAAGCGGTTTTGAGAAATTTTAAAGTCATAGTCGGAACAACAGTCACATCAGTTTGGGTAATTCCAAATCCTTTTCAGCTCGATCGTGATGCAAGACACCAAAAGCGAAGCCGGCCTGAACACCGTGAAACTGTGCTTCCTGATCCTCTGCTGCATAACAGAGGACCAATACGCCAACTCCTTGATGCACGACGTTGGCCTAGCCTTCAAAGTGTGCCTCCACAAGTTACCAATGCGCCATAGAAAAGTCTCACCAGACCAAACCACCTCATCGCAACCCCTAGTTTGCTCGTTATTAGGTCAGCTTTGACAAAAACGAAAACCGAAACCGCCAATAACAAAACCTCTTTCAGACTTGTTAGTAGAGTTCTTCCTCAGCCACATGATGAAGAAATTCCCGATCGAACTGTACGTCCTCTGCATAAGCGTCCTGCAGCGCATCCTCTGCTACCAGAAGAGGTGCAGAATCAGACTGAATTACGTGTGGAAAAATTTATGGACAGCTTTGCTCCTAGTCTTGCGTTTTTTGCTTCAACACGAGAACTACCTCGCGAAAAAAATGAACATCATCAACCTGTCGATGAAGATAGTCAACATTTTCAATTTTTTCATCACCTACGGTGACACCTTCCTGCCGACTCCGGGCAGCTACGACGAGCTATACTACGAACTGATTCGCATGCATCAGATTTTCGACAACATCTACTCGATGGGTGAGTTAGCGAGGCGCCCTCTGGTGGACTTTCGTGACGATTAATTTTGACAGGGTTGCGCTACTCAACCGCGGAGGGAGAATACAAAGACGACGCTTTAAAACTGAACAACAGCCTGATCAACGTCAGAGCCATCATCAAACATTTCTCGCCCAAGATCGAACAGTGGCTCATCTCGGCGAATTTGTCGACGCCCACCGAGCAGCAAATCCTCGACGTGGTGAAGAAGAATTACGACAGTTTGACCTTGAAGCTGCAGGACTCTCTAGACCAATATGATAGGTATAGCGAGAAGCCCGAACACGTAAACTTCTTCACCCATCTGATCAAGAGCATCGTTTTGGACACGGGGGGCAACATAGGGCTCACGTTGGCTAATTTACAGAAAAATGAGTTTATAAGTAACGAATTAAAGTGATTTTAACAGTTTTATTGATTGTTTTCTACACGATTCTCGTTCCATACGTCTTCGTAGAACCTCGGATCGCTTATCCTCAGACTGGCTCTCTTGTAGTAGTAGTAGTATATGGGGGTTACTACAATTTTCAAACGTTTCACTTGGAATTTTAGTTAAATAAATCGAAAACTCACGCGTTCTTTGCACGATGAACAAAACGAAAAGCGGCGTGGACCAGATGAATTTAGATGCGTTGTTCCACTGGACCACCAAAAACCAAATTTGCAAAAATATCGTCAGAATGAAGTACAATAAGAACACGATTAGGCTCAAGTGGAATTTTTCATATAACAAATCGATCAGTCCAGCCTAAAATTTGTACTAAAAAAAAAAAAAACACTTACAGTTGACCACTTACCTGGAAGGCATAAGTCGAAAAAAATGTCACAAATAAAGTGCCCAAAGACACCACAAGACAAGCGCTTTGAATTCTGCAAAAACATCCATTCTGTAACAATATTTCAATTGTTTCCATACTTACATGAAGAGTATTAGTGAGACCCCGTTGTTTTGGCGCACCAAAACTGAGAATATATTAATCAAAAAATCAGTCAAGAATAAAACCGTTTGCAGTCCGAGCATTATGCTGTAGCGTTTTATTGTTAATTTCATTGTTTATGTGTAATTTATGGCTACAAGTGTCAATAGTTTTGTTGACATGACATGTGGGCGAAGTATTGATTTTTCTCCACGTGCATGCGCGGTGCATTCTATAATTTATAACAATCACCACGGAGACGTTGGCTTAGAAACCGCTTTTCGCACCTTTCATCGTGCGATCCGGCGATTTTTCGAAATTTGGTGATTTTCATCCTCCGAACGCACCCTCGTGCTTGCACGATCGTTTGCGAACGCACCCCAGTGAATTTCGGTGCGCGTTCAATCTAGGGACATTTCGTTTTCTCAGTGACAGTCGTATCAAGTTGGCATTGATGCTTGTGGGAGTTTGTTTTTGATTTTCTTAAAAATAGCCAAAAAAAATCAATTTTATAAACAAAACCGCAAAAGTGAGACGGTTTAAACCGCTAAATAGCCCCCGGGTGAGTGGCTGGAAGTGTATGAGCGGTCGCATCGCGAGAATCGAGTGGAATAAGGAGCTAAGAATCAGTCAAAATGGGTTAAAGTAAATATAACAATAATACCATGGCAGTGAGGATTTATCTGGAAATTGGCCACGAAGCTTCCATCCGTACCAAAAAGACCCAGGAGGGCTTCACCCACGACTGGGAAGTGTTCGTACGAGGATGCGAAGGTGCGGAAATCCACTATTATATTGAAAAAGTTGTGTTTTATTTACATGAAACTTTCCCCAAGCCTAAGAGAGGTAAGGTGTTTTTTCTAGTAAATTTCGCACTTAACCTCCGAATTTCAGTCGTGAAGGAACCCCCGTACTCGGTGAAAGAGTCAGGTTATGCAGGCTTTAATCTACCCATCGACATTTACTTGAGGAACAATAACGAGCCTAAGAAAATCAGATTCAACTATGATCTGCACCTGCAGCAGTCAGGCCCCGCGATTCTGAAGGTGCAGAAAGAGAAGTACGTCTTCAATTCGCCCACGGAAGAGTTCAAAATGAAGCTCCTTAAGGGGGGAGGCACGGTAATAAAACCACACGAAAGTAAGGTTATGTTGTTTATTTTCGTCGATTTTTAGATTGGCAGCTCCTCGAGCATCCCTGAAGTGAGCGACAGCAGATCTTCGATTGATGACAAGAACCAAATGACCAACAAACCCAAACTGGGAGGATGCGACCTGGTCAAAAAGCAAAAAATCAAGACTGGGGAGCCCTGTCGCGATTTCCAGGAATTGTTCGGCTCGCCGATCACGATGTCGTCGAAAATGAGTTCGGAACAAAAGCTGCAAATCCCCAAACAGGACAGCAAGGGTCCGGAGAAGTCGCGAACAAAACACAGCCCCCACAAAGACAGCCACAAGGACAAAGAGAAGTCTAAGGACAAAACCGATTCTAAGAGTAAAGAAGAGAAGAAGCAGAAAGAGAAGTCGAAAGACAGAGAACGCAGCAAAGATAAAAGTATTAAAAAGGAAAAATCGCCGCGTCCCAAGAGTCCTAGTCCGAAAAGATCTCCGAAACGCCCGTCGAGTCCGTCGCGGTTTTCTAGTCCGCCCGTGATCAAACATAAAGAACCCAAACAGCACGATAAGGACAAGAGGGACAAGTTTGAAGACAGAAAAGCGAAGAAAGAGAAGAGGAGCAAAGATCACAAAGAGAATAAGCACGGGGACGAGCAAAAAAGCGACGAACACAAAGAGAGTAAAATGAGGAACGAATCTAAGAAAGAGAGCACCAAAACGACGTCGCCGCCGCCGAAAGTCGCGGATAAGAAAGAGAAATCCAAGGAGAAATCGTCTTCAAAAGAGGCGCCCAAAGAGGAGAAAAACAGCGAGAAGTCGTATTCGGAGAAGTACAAACACAAGAAAAAAGATAAAGAGAAGCGCGACAAAAAGGATGAAAAGCCGTACAAATCGGAGAAGAAGCCGGAGAAGACTCCCGAGCCCAAACCGAATTTGTTCAAGAGCGAACCGCAACTCAAAAAGGAGAAGGCCTTGAATTATCTCAACACGGTGATCCACAACATCGACGAGGAGTCCTCAAACAGCTCCACATCGAGCTCAAACTCTTCGGTCGTGGAAAGACAACTGGAGAAGAAGCCGCCCAAAAGCGAGACGATAAAACCGAAAGAGGAGAAGAATCAGAAACTGAAAAAGGAGAAAGGGTATCAAGAGAGCGCCATCAAATGCAAGAGGAAATCGAGCTCGGTGGACGCGGAAGAGCCCCCGGAGAAGACCCACAAAGAGCACAGCATCAACAACAATTCGGACCTGGAGCCGGAGGTGCAAGTGAAGACGGATCTAGCAAGCACACAAGAAGAGGTTGGTATCTCGCGCTGATTCTGCAGGGCGATTATTAACAGATTTTTTTCGCAGGAGGAGGACTATTTCGGGGTGCTCCGCGACTTGCAACACAAAATCATGGGACTCAAAGACAACTCTGATCTGCAGAAAGTGGTCAAGTTGATAGCCGAAACCGGTCGGTACGAAGTGTCTGCGCACACTTTCGACTTTGACCTGTGCTTGCTGGACAGGTCGACAGTGCAGCAGCTGCAAGACTTTTTCGCTAGTGAGACTTAAGAGATTTGTGTTGCAATATTCTAAAAATATTAACCACACCAGTTGTTTTACTGTCTGCATTTTAGTTACGTAACGACAGTCAACTCTGTTGGCATCGCCCTATGAAATGGGGCGTCGGACAGTATTTTCACACGTGAGGTATTGATTTTGTTTAAGTACCTGTTGATTTTAATAAGTTTTATATGAAATGTTTCACTCTCGACGGGGGTGCGAGTTATTTGTACACATCTATTATACATGTACAGTAATGATTGTGATAAATGCTATTATTTTTGTAATCTTAACATTCATAATAGTGTTATTAGTAGTCATATGTTACGTTTTAAACTTAGATAATATTATCTTGCATGTCTACATATTGATAGAAATTGTAACAAGATTGAATGTCTCCATAAGCGGTAAATGTGCGATTATATTTCGTTCGACTTGAGTTTGAATCGAATAAGAGGAGGCCTGCTTCACCGAACCCGGTGAGAATCGGTTGTTTTATTTCCTAAAATATATGTGTATCGTTTTTAAATTATTTAATTAGAAAATTTGTAAGTTATTGATTTTATCAGCAATAAATGCATGTAATTGGTTATGAAGTTTTGAATTTCCCGCCACCACACTGCCGCCAGATGGCATCGGTGTTTGACATTTGCTAAATTAACAAACAAGCAAGTGAGGTTAGAAATATTTTTCCAGTGTGGTGTATTCATATTCACATCAAAAAATTCAACACTTATTGAAATTAAACGTAAGAAATTAAATTAATTGAGTTAATTGAATTTAATCAATTCAATTAATTCCAACCATTTTAGAACAATGGGTGAACGAAAAGGGACGAACAAATACTACCCCCCAGACTACGACCCGAAGGCTGGGGGGTTGAACAAATTCCTGGGGACGCACGCCCTCCGTGAAAGGGCTCGCAAGATCCACCTGGGGATCATTATAGTTCGCTTCGAGATGCCCTACAACATCTGGTGCGAAGGCTGCAATAACCACATCGGGATGGGGGTGCGCTACAACGCTGAAAAAACCAAAATTGGCATGTACTACACCACCCCTCTCTACCAATTCAAGATGAAATGCCACTTGTGTGATAATTATATTGTCATCAAGACCGACCCCGGCGTAAGTTTCATTACACCTCTCCAAACTGTTGGCTAACAATGCAGAATTGTAGAATCTCGAGTATGTGATCGTGTCTGGGGCGCGGAGGCAGGAGAACCGCTGGGACCCCACTCAAAACGAGCAGATCGTGCCTGAAACGAAGGAGGTCCAAAAGCGCATGTTTGATGACTCGATGTTCAAACTGGAGCACGGGTCCGAGGACAAGAGCAGTTACGAGAGCGCCAAGCCGCGACTTATTCAGTTATACAACAGGAACGAGTCGAATTGGAGCGATGATTATACGGCTAATCAAAAATTACGGGAAATTTTTAGGGTAAGTTGGCATCACCCATAATGCAATTTTTCCCCAAATTCTGGTTACAGAAAAAGAACTGCGAACTCAAACAGTCCCATAATCAGGACAAAGCGCTGCTGAAAAAGTCCAGTTTGGACATACCGCTCCTCGCAGAGACCGAAGAAGACAAGAAGATGGCATCGCTCTTGAGTTTAAAATTAAAACCCTCCGCCGATATCGCCGAGAACACGCAACAAATACGAAAGCGGATAATAGCGAGTTCTTCTTTACCGACTTCGAATTTCACACTGGCGAAAGAAATGAAAGCTGTCAAGATTTTAAATGCGAAAAAAGACATCGGGATTAAGCGAAAGGGGCACGAAGAGTCGCAAAGTAGCGATAAACAGCCGAAATTAGTGAAGTTGGTGGGTGATTACAGTTCGGGGAGCGATTCCAGTTAGTTTTTATGTAGATAGTAAGGTAAATAAAATGTTGACGTTTGACAGTTGTCATAATAACATAACCTTGTCCCAGTTGAAATTCGTGTTTTTTCGACAAACAACCCATGCCGGGTGGTAATCGACGCCTACCGCGTACTGTACGCAATTCCATCCCCTCCATGATGTCCGCATATGGGGGCGACATTTCCGGTAACAGATACGCGGCTTTGGGGGCGGCTGTTCCCACTTTGCCAGTTTTAGAACAGCCGGCAGCCCCCAAGCACTTCCCATTCCCCAATACTCCGGTCGACGACGATCTCTTCTTCGAAACGTTGATGTTTGCCTTCACCACCATCTCCGGAGGGCTGCAGTTTCTGCATCTGTATCGTACCGTATGGTGGCTGCCACATTCATACACCAGACAAGCATTGGTAAGTTTATTTATGCTTAAACCTCATTTAGTTAGCAGGAGGAGTTATTTAGCGCTTCTTATTGGTTGTGGCTACCAATAAGAAGGCGCCAATTTCAGAATCGCTTTTTCGTTTCAGAACTTCTACTTGATAGACTTAAACCTGGTGGTTTTCATCGTGATATTGTTGTCCCGGAGGCTCGTTTACATCATAGGGTGTAGAATTCTGGACAAGTTCATTTCGCCGAAATTCCAAGAAATCGCCTACACTTGCCATAGATTGATTTTGTTTGGAATTATCTTCAGTCTGCTTTCATGGTGTGCTTATTACGTAATCCAGAGCCACCCCATCGTTAACATACTATATTTATGCTATCCGTAAGTTTTTTATTGTGATTATTACAACTATTACACCGTATGTAGTATTCTAGTCTATTTAATTTTATTCGGATGTAAAATTTCTTCGTTCTTCGAACTGATCAACTGGAACTCTTCCACGATTCCGCCGCTGCACGCCTGCCGTTTGAACGCTTGTGAAGTGCGAGAAGAAGTGGAGAATCTAAAAACAAACTTCAACAATCGCATGAAACAGATCTTATTCAGTTCGGTACTGAACGCTTACTACACCGGTTTCATCCCCTGTTGCTTCGCGCAAGTAAATTTCGTTATTTTCGTGTTTTTGTCCCGTTATTGAGCGATTTGTTCACAGAATCATCTCTACTATGACGTGTATTGGGCCACGCAGCACGTAATCTTCATTTTCCTGAGCAGTTTCGTGGCCTACGCCACGCACATCTTATCGCTGCGCTATTGCGACATTTTGCACCGCTCAGCTCTCCATTTGGGCAATTGGGACAAGCTGGAAACGAGAAACATGCTTCTGGTTAACAATAACTGGAACGAAGAGACTCTTTGGCCGTATGGGGCCTTGGTCAAACACGGTCGGGACTTGTACAGAGCCCAAGGCGAGTGCAACGCTAGCGAACCTGGAAACACCACTTTCTCCAGATTTTATGTGAGTATTAATCATAAAGACAGCGCCATATTGATTTTTTTTTTATTGCGATACAGACAATATTCAAAAATCCATCGTTCTCGCTCAGCATCCTGCTGTCCCTGCACGTGGCCATGGTGTTCTTGCAGTTGGTACTGCTGGTCAGGAGCATCGTCTGGTACAATATCGTGTCGATAACGTTTCTGTTGTTTTTTAATTATTACATACTGTATAAGATAGGACGTGATTATCTAGTTAGTTCGAAAATGTACGAAGAAGAAAGGGCCATGCATAATAAAATTAATTTGCACTGATTGGTGGAGGTGTAATGGCCCCGAGAGGGGAGGCTCCCTTCCTCATCCTGTGCCGGTGGTGGGGTTAACTGTTCATCTGGCGCAAAAACATGAAATATGACGCGGCTCCGCGCACGATCTGCAATCGATAGAATTAGTCGACTGTGATGAGCTTTCGCCAAAATTACCGTCATGAAGGTCTGAAGCGAGAGAAGGGAGAATTTTCCGGCTGTAAAATAGCAGGCTCTTTGACTGCGCATCATCATGAGCAGGAGCGAATTCTTCGTCGACTCTTTCATGACGATCCAGTTGATGTTGTAGACGTAACTCGAGATCAAGCCGCTCACGATTTGGACTTCGTTTCCGTGCCAGCAGTAGCAGAGGATTTGGAACAGCATCAGGACCAAGTACATGGACATGCTGAAGAATTCGACGCTGTCCGGAGAGAGCTGCGACAGATTTAGTGCGATTGGGTGCGTGATTGGTCAACTCACCGTGCTCAGTTGAAATAGTTGAAAGCACATGATAAGCAAGCTCGATATGAATTGCAAAAGCATCAAGTGGCAGAAATCGTTTTCGGCTAAATCACAATAGTTGATCAACTCCTGGTGGTGACTTACACATTCGTTTGTGAGTTTAGAAAGGGAGATTTGAGTTCTCTCCTCCAGTAAGTGGAACTGGTTAATTTCCTCTTTGCTGCTGACCCCCTCCTCGGTTTGCGCTTCGCTTCGCGCCCGCTCAATGAGAGTGTCGAGGGTGTTTTTAACAATCAAAAATTGCGCTTTTATCAGCATCATGAAACCACAGATCAGAGCGTCGGTGGCGCCGATATAATACCCATAAATCACCGTGCAGAAAATCTGAAATGCGAAAACTAGCTCGTAGCTGGGGCTGATGTTATAATCGAAGGGTAGCCAAGTGTTGTAGGGCATAATTTTCGTGTTCACGATCACGGTGGCGTTGCCATCGAAGTAGTTGTTCTTGTCGTAAGGCCAGTTCGCCAAAGCTGCATAAATCGTGCGCGCCCCGATTATGATGATGACGAAAACGTAGAAGAAGTAGCCCTGAAACCGAGAAAGTTAGCGATTTGTCTCGATTGTGAGCCTCTTACTTGTTGCTTGCACAGTTTGATCGCGTCTTTGACCAATTCGAACTCTTTGGCGCCGCTTCTCTGCAGGCTCGGCTTGAAAATGCCGTTCTCGAGCGTCTGGAAGTGCTGCCACAGCTTCTTGCGCAGCACCAGCATCAGAAACATCTTCGCCGTGCCCAGAATGTGCGTGATGTGGTAGCAGAGGATGAAAGTCATCTTTTGGAAATCTTCAAAGTTCAACACCATATCGAAGAACTCGAGGACGGTGTAAAAGCACATCAGACCGATAATGAAGACGGAATAAGCTGAAAATAAGCGACGGCGAACCCGACTTTTTATCGGAATTATGTCTATGCCCAAATAGAACAGGATTTTGAGATGGATTTTGAAGTAAATCGGCGAAATTTCGATTCGTGAGTCTGATGCGGGTGCCATTTTCATCTAAGTGGCCCCGATTAGGGTGGGTCGACTTTATAACTTGTTACGCGTACTATAATTATAGTTAAGAGATTTTTTTGTCGCTTGTCGGTGGTAATAAGCGCTTAGGAATCGACTGAAAACTGTGATTAGTGGTTTTGAAGTTTTACCTGAAACCAACAAGTTTTTTTGGGGCTGGTGAATAAATCAAGACTCGTGTGACGCTTTATTGCGTCTAAAAATTATATTACAATACTAGTCACGTGATTGTTCAATAATTGTGCAATGGCGGCGGGAGGGGAGGCAACCCCCTCCACCACAAGCGTCGTAGTGGGGCTGGTGCCCAATTAACTATTCATCTGATGCAACAGCATGGTTGCACCTCTCACAATCTGCAATCATAACGTGACAATATTGCCGGCGGCAAAGTTGACACACTTACCACGATGGTGGTTTGTAGACAGACAAAAGAGTGACTCCTCATCATCATCAGTGGCGAAGAAATTGATATTTTAAGGTAAACTAGCCCTAAGCTGACGTGGTTTCGATTAAGCTCGTTATCCTGAATTTGTTGGTGTAAGTGCTCCAAAACTAGTTCGTTATTGAAACGTAAATGTCGATTAACTGTTCATCTGTCGCAGGAACATGAAATAAGATGCAGCTCCTCTGATAATCTGCAACTGGGGGATCTTAACACAACTTCGTGGGTTAAAATTGACTTACCGTCATGAAAGTTTGCAGGGAAAGTAGCGAGAATTTTCCAGCGGTGAAATAACAAGGTCTTTGACTCCGCATCATCAAGAGGAGGAGAGATTTTTTGGTAGATTCGTTCAAGATGATCCAGTTGATGTTGTAGACATAAGAAGAGATTAAGCTGCTGACTAATTGGACTTCATTGCCATGCCAACAGTAGCAAAGAATTTGAAACGACATCAGAATGAAGTAGTTTAGCATGCTGAAAAACTCCACGCTGTTGGGGGGGAGCTGAAAGTGATTCTTTCAGTTTGGGGTGTGTTTCGACAACTGCTACTCACAGTGCTCAGTTGAAACAACTGAAAACATACAATCAGCAAGCTGGATAAGAATTGCAAAAGCATCAAATAGCAGAAAGTGTCCTCAGCTTGGTCGCAAAAAGCGATGAGTTCTTGGTGGTGGAAAACGCACTCGTTCGTGAGCTTGGCGGCGGCATTTTGGGTCTTTTCGTCCAACAGTTCGATCCTGTTCATGTCTTCAGCTTCCTCCTCGTTTTGTGCTTTGTTCAGCAACTTATCGAGGGTATTTTTGACGATCAAAAACTGCGCCTTTATCAGAATCATAAACCCGCAGATGACAGCGTCAGTAGCGCCGATATAAAAGCCATAAACCACCGTGGAGAATATTTGGAAAGTAAAAATCAACTCGTAGAAAGGACTCACGTTGAAATCGAAGGGCATCCAAGTGGTGTAGGGCATGATTTTCGTGTTCACAATCACAGTGACATTGCCATCGACATAATTATTCTTGTCGTAAGGCCAGTTTGCAGTGGCCGCGTAAATCGTGCGAGCGCTGATGATGATGATGACGAGAGTGTAGAAGACATAGCCCTAAAACTCGAGAAGCACCAAAAATTCGCCCACTTCCAAAATTTACCTGCAGTTTGCACAACTTGATCGCGTCTTTGACCAGCTCGAACTCTTTGACGCCGCCCCTCTCCATGTTCGGTTTGAAAATGCCAGTTTCGAGCGCGTGGAAGTGGTGCCACAATTGCTTGCGCTGCGCCATCATCAGGAACATTTTGACGGTGCCTGCAAGTGCGAGATTAGGTCAAATTTCGGGGCCGTCGCACTCACCCAAGACGTGCGTGACGAAGTAGCAGAGGTTGAAGGTCATCTTTTCGATCCCTTCGAAGTTGAGGACCAGATCCAAGAACTCGGTCAGGGTGAAGATGCACATCAAGCCGATGATGACGAATGCGTAAAAGTAGAAGACTACGCGCAGAATTGGGCTTTCCACAGGGATGATGTCTATGCCTAAGTAGAAGAGGATTCGCAGGTGCACTTTGAAGTAGATGGGTTGGATTTCGACCGGCTCTAGCTTCGGGGGTGCCATTTTAACTTTGACTAACTCAGATTGGGGTGGGCTGAGTATAAATATTCAATTTTTTTTGATTCTGTGCGCAAACCCCTAATTACCACCGTATACTTACTTGGAATTTTCAAAGTTGTAACAGCCACTTATGAAACTAGGCGACAATAGTTAAATTTTTTAGAAGCAAAGAGTTCAAGGTTAATTGCTCATCTGACGTGAAAGCATAAAGAACCCGCTGCTCTCGCTTACAGTGTTAACATTTTTGCAACCCCGAAAAGTTTTTGTGAAATTTTTAGTCATAAAAGCCGGAGGTGACATCTTTCTGGCTGGTTTTTCTTCATTAAATTTTTAACGATTCAGTTAAAATTGTATGAAATAGTTGGGGGAAATCTGCAATGAAATGTTGATGATTTGCGACCTCTTTTGAGCAATTTTGACACCTATAGTCTTAATTGAGTCAGTTGAAAACACATAATCAACAAGCTAAACAAAAATTTCGGCAGCATCGATAGTAGAAGTCGTTTCCCTTTTTTTGTTGGAAAACCCACTCACTGGTGAGTTCTCTTTGTAATTGTTTCTAAAAGACATCAGAATGATATGCGGCAGCTGTAACCACTTTCATTAGTTTCTATTTGGAATTACATATTTTTATTTGTCGGCTCCAATATGGACAATCTGATTGAAAAGTAATAATTTAATTACATAGTTCACCGCTTTTCTATTTGTTTTTATTGGTTTGGTATTTTAAATTTATCTCAATACATTAGAGTCAAATTAAAAACCGACATGGTAAGCACTTCTAGTGGTCTCTATTTGTAAACACAAATAAAATCTTATTTTATTGGTTGACATTTGTTATTGCTGATGAAAACTGAATTTGAATGTCCTTATGGAGTTTTAATTTGGTTCAATGTGCAGAAATACACCAGATAATAACAAAGTGATTGAAATTAATTATTTCTATTTGGAATTGCATAATTAGGCGCTTTTCTATTAGTTCTTATCAGTTTTCTTAGCGAAAACGACCATGTCACATAAGTCAAATAGAAACATGTCATTCTAAATGGTTCTCCATTTGAAATTTCATATTAAAGTGTTTCTTCTTTTTTTGAAAATTATCAAAACTTTGTATAAAAACCCATTATGCCAACAATAAAGAGAGTTCGTTCAAAATATGCGACGGCGAATTTGAATTTTCATCCGGATTGTGTTTATTTGAACACATTAAAATGAATTTTGAATTGAATCGGTGATATTTCGATTTGTTAAACTTGTGCCATTTTCATCTAAGTGGCTCCCGATTAGGGTGGGTCGACCATACAACGATAATACAACTTGTCGCGAGTAAACCCGCAATTATAGTTACGAGATTTTTTTGTTGCTTGTTGGTGGTAATAAGCGCTTAGAAATCGACCGAAAACTGTGATTAATGTTTTTGAACTCTTGCCGGAAAATCACGGAACTAACAAGTTTTTTTGGGTTATAGTGAATAAATCAGGACTCGCGTGACGTTTTATTCCGTCTAAAAATAAGATCACAACGTCAGCCACGTGATTTGTTCGATAACCATGCAATGGCGGCTGGAGGGGAGGCAGGCTCCTCCTCCACATGTATCGTAGTGGGGGTGGTGCCTAATTAACTATTCATCCGATGCAAGAACATGAAGTTGCACTGCAATCATGATGCAACAGTTTTGTCGGTGGCGAAATTAGCAAACTTACCACTTCATCGTCATGACGATTCAGTCGATGTTGTGGGCAAGCAAAGATACGAGGCTGCTGACAATTTATATTTGATTCCGATGCCAACAGCTGCGAAGGATTTGAAACCTGACTTTCCCCAATTTAATGCTCGATTGATGCATCAATCAAACCACATAATTGAACCTGTTCTCTTTCGCCCCATTTACAGTTTTCTGCGTTAAAGGCTAGCGAAATTTTGAGTTGTTTTGGTGCCATTTTCTCTAAAATTGGTGTAATTCGATTATATAAGCTCACTAACATGAATTTGTGCAAGTGCCCCGAAGCTAGGTGAAATGTGGAGTGTCAGCAATGCGGTTAACTGTTCATCTGTCTTAAGAACATGAAATAAGATCCACCTCCCCTGATAATCTGTAATTTTGAGCCTGTAAATCAAGTTTTTGGGTTAAAACCGACTTACCATCATGAAAGTTTCTAGGGAGAGGAGCGAGAATTTTCCAGCTGTGAAATAACAAGGTCTTTGACTCCGCATCATCAACAGAATAAGAGATTTTTTGATAGATTCGTTGAGGTTGACCCAGTTGATGTCGTAAGCATAAGAAGAGATCAAGCTGCTGACGAGTTGGACTTCGTTGCCATGCCAACAGTAACAAAGAAGTTGAAAGCCCATGATAAGTAAGTAGTTTACCATGCTGAAGAACTGCACGCTGCTTGGAGAGAGCTGGAAGCGATTTTTTCAGTTTTAAGTCGCTTCTGAAGAGTGATACTCACAGTGCTCAGTTGAAACAAAGCGAAGCATACAATCAGCAAGCTCGATAAAAACTGCAGAAGCATCAAATTGCAGAAAGTATCCTCACCCCTTTCACAAATGGCGATGAGTTCTTGGTGGTGGAAAACACACTCATTCGTGAGCTTCGCGGCGATTTTTTGCGATTTTTCATCCAAGAGTTCGATTCTGTCAGCGTCTTCGGCATCTCCACTCTGAGCTTTCACCATCAGTCTATCGAGGGAGTTTTTGATAATCAAAAACTGTGATTTTAACATCATCATAAACCCACAAATGAGGGCGTCGGTAGCGCCGATATAAAATCCATAGACCACCGTGGCGAATATTTGGAAAACAAAAACCAACTCGTAGAAAGGACTCTCGTTATAATCGAAAGGAATCCAGGTGGTGTAGGGCATAATTTTCGTGTTCGCAACCACCGTGACATTGCCATCAACATAATCCTCGTCATTAATCCAATTTGTTGACGCTGCATAAATCGCGCGACCTCCGACAATGATTAAAACAAAAGTGTAGAAAGTGTAGGCCTAAAACTCGAAAAGTACCAAAAATGCGCTTTTCCCCCAAAATTTACCTGCAGCTTGGGCCATTTGATCGCGTTTTTGATCAGCTCGACCTCTTTGACACCTCCTCGCTGCAAATTCGGCTTGAAAGTGCCAGTTTCGAGCGTCTGGAAGTGGTGCCACAACTGCTT
>QDEB01032200.1:2005-12340 GCA_004193795.1 Asbolus verrucosus | reverse complement strand
AGCTATCTATCTTACCTAAAATTCGGATTTTCCGAAACTAAGGTGTCGGTGCTGGTCTCGATGGACCTCTCGACGGCACCCGGACCGCAAACGGTGTTCTCCGACCTGCTCTCGCTCTTCTCCGTCAGCTCGTTGTCCGAATCCGCGTCTTGAGCGTTGTGGTTCAGGGACGGCGTGAGGTCGTCAGTCAACAGACACATATTCTTCAGAACATTACGTACATCGTTCTCACAGTCGCTGCTATCAGTCTTATCACCGTTTATCACATGGTCTCGTAAAAAATCACTGTCCGCCCCCGCGACGGCACTACCGTTCACGCGACGCACCGGCCGGTCGATCCTGAAGGTCGGCCGCGCCCCCTCGCCCGGGCTCTTGTAGATGCAGTCCCTGTTGCACTCGACCTCGTCCGCGTCGCCGCCGCATAAAAAATCGGACGCCGCGAGCTGCTGCTGCGGGACGGCGTGGCCGTTCACCAGGTCCTGAGGGGTGGAGCCGTTTTCCTGAGACATCTCCATCGATAAAACAGTCAGCTTCTTATCGATATTAATACTAGGGTCGCTGCTGCGCCTGAACTGGCTCGGACAGACGTCGGCCGCGTTTATCAAGTCGCCGTAGGAGCGCGTCTTCGTCATGTGCGAGGGGGAAGACTCGGGCGGCCCGGGGCACGACCCCGAGCCCCCGTCCGTGCTGAAATTCGCCTCCCACGACCCCAGATACACCTCGTGCCACAGCTGCAGGTCGCGGACGTTGCACTGCGGCCACAGCACCTGAAAGACAGATTTTTAAAAAAGAAAAAAAAAACAACGATCGAACTTCACGGGTCGCGTTTGATCGCCAACCTTGTTGCCGCAGCTGTTTCCCGGCGGGGCGTACAGATGGTTCCTGAAGCGGGGCGAGCTCAGGAACTCCCACACCGAGAAGGTCTTGCCGTTGACGATCTTCATCCGCTCTTGGAAAGTGTTGCAGAGGAAAGTGCCGTAGAGGTTGGAGTAGATGTGTTGAGCCAGTTTTACCTGAAACGGTTCGTCAATGCGACGGCTCGACCGATTTTGGAATGCTCACGAGATAGGTGTGTGAAAACTCAAAGGCGCAGGAGAACTGGAGGAGAAGCTGATGGACGCAGTCCAACCACTGCAAGAAGACCGGACACCGCTCGTTTTGATCGTCGCTGCCTGTGGAGTGGCCGCACCGGTCGGCGAACTTGTGGCCGAAGGCCAGCCACTCGCGCTCGATCAGGATGCGAAAGCCCTGAGGAGGAGGAGGAGACCGTTTGTATTTTGACATGTCAAGACGAAATTTCCAAAAAAGATTTTTTCAAAACTTAAAAGACATACATCGATCGTTCTGTAGACGGGGTCGAGCAAGAGCTCGGCCAGAGCCACGATCTGGGGCGTTCTGTCCCATCCGTCGGAACAATGGACCAAGACCGGCCGCGCCTCTCTCTCGACGGCGTTGACCAAAGTCACGGCCGCCTTCATCAAGCCGGACATGTGCTGCAACCAACGCGTCCCTTCCAACTGACTGAACCAGCTGCAAGAACCCAAAATCAGAAAAGAGACCGAAACGGAAAGAGCGACCGCTCACTTCGGCTGGTCGGCCGATGAGGTGCAGAGCAACCTGAGGGCGTGGAAACTCTTCCGGATGGAATGTATGTTGGCCAGGTTCATGAACTGGATCTCGCAGTTCGGATAATACTCGGGACACTCGCAGCCGCCCCCCCTGGCCCTGTTCGCCACCGCCGTGGTGTAGGACCTCGCGTCCATGATCAGCACCTTCTTCTCCTTGACGCCCAGCTCGGTGGTTATCTGGAGCGAGTCCTCCGAGTGCAGGGAGCCGGGCGAATGGGACAGCATCGACTCCTTGTCGGTCCTCTGGTCGAAGTTGCAGGCCTGCGAGATGGCCTTGATCAGGTCCTCGTCCTCGCCGGATCGCCACCCCAACCACCCCACCTCCGGCTGGCTGCACCTAGCGATGACGGCGCCGTTTCTGGCATGTCTGCGCACACAAAAAATGATGATTATGGGCCCTCGCGGCCGAACCGCGGGCTTCTCTACCTCCAGACGACGGCGGGGATGCGCCTCGAGCTCCTGAACTTGGCCACGCATTCCAAAGTTTCGTCGTTGATGCACGAGGGGACTATCAAGTATGGCGGGTAGGTGGGGCACAGCTTGTAGTTCTTGTTCGCTTCGCTGATCCTCCAGGAGTCGCCCTCGAACTGCAGCCTCTTCATCTGAAAAATCGACTTGGCTCAGTCGGAGGATTAACGGCGGAGCGTACCGACCTCTTCTTTGAACAGTTTGTGATCGAAGGTGTACTGTTTCAGATTTCGGATTTTATCCTCGACGTCATCGCCGCCTTTGTCCTTGGCCCAGATGAAGTGGTAAAAGGCGAAGATCTGTTCCAATTGCCGGGGCGCTTCGGCCGCCTTCGAAATCCAATCGAACCATTCCGAACAGCTCTCATTGTTGCCAAAAATACACCTGAACAGGAGTCCATTCATTAAAACTCTGCGTAACTGATAAACGGCTTTGTCCACCCTCACAATACGTAAAAAGTTACCACCGCTCGAATATATCGCCGATCGAGCTTTATCGTTGCGCCAATCTCGCAGCTAGACTAGAGCAAATCGCGGTTAAATGTTGGGTGATTTCTGTTTTGTAAAGAAAATAACTTCTATTTGTGTCCCTAAAATCGATTCAGCCCCCGTTCTTCATTATGGGGTTGTTAAAACCACATCAACCTAATTCGATTATGATTAAATCTGCCAAATGTTAGTTTGATTCTTAAAGAAAGGTGAAACATCGGGGTGCGTTACAAGAAACTGAGCCGCGAGATTGGCGCAAGGGTAATATCTGATCATGGTATTTGAGTGGTCGTCATTTTTCCGCTGGTATGCATTCTCAGTTTAATTTCACATTCTGATGTTTACTGTTTTCGTATATTGACACTGACAATGACTTAATAAGATAAGACAGATTAAATTTTTCTGCGATTACTGCTGCATCTTCGGAAAAAAACCGACCCACATATTATGAACGCAGAAAATGTAAACTGTCAGATTAATAACGAGATAAATCGTTCAATCTTGACTTGAAAAATCTTAATAACGTTTAATTAAGCATTCAGAGATGCCAACAATTAGTGAAACATACGCATTTTAAAGCTGCATAATTAGTTATGTCATGCTTTTTTTTTAATGATGAATTTATTAAGGCGAGCTAAAAATATAATAATTATACCAAACATGCGAGTTTTTACAATCGACAGCAAAAAGTGGCGTTGATCGTCGTGATTTAACGAAAAAATTGATAATGGTAAACAGTTTACTTAAGCTGTATAAACAAATTATTTTAAATATTACAGCAAAATATACACCAGTGTTAGAACCGTTGCAAATAAGGCGGCTATGAAACAAGATAACTTGATATTACACACTTTATATGCGCCTCTAAAGATTAAATTTTCCGCCACGAGATGAAATGATAAAAAAATGATAAAAAACTAAACTCATCGTAATCAAATAAAGATACTGGAACAATGTATTTTGTTTCTTTTATTCGGCAGACTGCACTGACAGTTAACGTCCTATAGAGCAAGCGCAGAACTGTTCATGGGACAAAGTGCAACCAACTTTCGTGCAAAGACATCTTAAAATAATGTGACATTTTAAACAACAAAACTGATAACTGGCAAAATATCAAGACGTTATCAAATTAAGGTTAGGATAATATTGACAAGTTTTGGGGTGAAACTATAAAATTTTCACATTTTTTTACATTTTTTTTTCTCTTTTCTCTTGACAATCAAATCCTTAAGAGTTTGTACTTCTATGCGATTTATACTTTTTTTTAATTCTCCGTTTCTTGAGGTAAATTTGACAATTATCTTCCAATCTTTTCTTTAGATGCTTAATTTGTTATTCTTCAATTTTTAATACTGTCTTAAAGAATTGAGTTCTGTGAAACTATCAACACTATCTTGCGAAAACAATACACAATCTGTTTTCTGACATATAACTGTCAAAATAGTCAAACCTAACCTCAATTCTGCAGCATCCTGTCATTCTGCGTTCTGAACACGTAGCCTAATCGCTTCCGGTCTAAAATCTATTTTCCCAATTCCAACAACAAAAGAAAAGTGATTTTCATCGGTCACACATTAAAATTCACGACAACACCCTGTCGGTGACAATCGCAATTTGGAATTTCAATCGGCAAAGCTCTCTCTGCGAAAATATCGGTCGATTTTCTAATTAAATTTAACGTTTTCGTTTGCAGAATCGATCGCAAACAAAACAATCTAAAACGTAATTCATCAGCTCAACAATTACAAATCGATTTTTAATAGTTAACCCTGGCTCAGACAATGGCAGATTGAATCACGCCATTAATTGGGGCACAAAAACTCCGATACGGAAACACGTCCTAATCCGTCGATCAATAAGAAGCTTTCCGCCGTGAATATTCAAAATTACAGTTATCTCTCTTATCGATCGCGATTGTTGCATCACACTCGTTCGTCCGTGTGAAACCTCCCACGTTAATTGTTCCGAATACGGATAAGCACGAGTCACAATAGAGAAAGCTCTTATTACCGGTACGTCCTGGCATCCTTGCATCCGATATGTAAATAGAACAGCTCTCTGTGTTCGACGACTTCGATGAGCCCCAGGGGAAGGTGGTGGGGGTTGTCGCCGGCCTGCAGATACAGCCGGTAATTGGTGAGGACGACGAGGCCGTCCACCGTGCTGCCGTGGTGGAAGACCGCCTCACCAGCCAGCAGCTTGAAGGGCAGAGCCACGGAGGCGTCGCACGACGGCAGCTGGTACATCTGGATCGGCTGGACGTGGCATATCGAGTTGGGCTGGTCGGTCGTGTCCATCACCTGCAAAAATTCCTCCGGGTGAAGGACGTCTCGATGTTCTGGGCCCGGTTCAACCGAGAGGTTGAATTTTGGCGTGAATTTTCGAAATTGTTCGGATGACAGCGTGGCTGTCAGCGCGGAGTTTGTTAGGTTAAAACAATAAAGTTGCCATGACTCGGGACATTCTTTATTGATCACACCGAACATGTTTGGGTACAGTCATTAAAAGTTGGTACGGCATGACGTGCATTATTTCGACAATGGGACGGAGGTCCGCACAAAATGCATGTTTCGGCGAGAAATGTCGAAAAATCTCGATTTTATTCGGTAGCGGTGAAAAGGCGGAACGCCACAGGGGAAACGTCTAAGTCCGACGTTATTTTTTTATTTCACAGTTTGTTAGTTTTCGCTTTGTTGCTTCATCATCTTCTTACACAACACTCTGTATTGTTCGGAACGCAAAACAAAATTCTTCGTTTTGAATTTTACAAGAGCATATTTTTCAACGGTTTTTAATTGTGAGAATTCATGGACGAACTTTGTCTAGAAATCAAAATTTTCATTGTTTTGCGACATATTTTCATATTTTCTTCGGGTTCTTCTTTTGAAAATTACAATTTCATTCTGAGCTGTCGATGAAACTAATTAATTAATTCAGCAATTCAAACTCAAAATTATCGACAATTTCATAACCGCTGGTGGTTTTACTTCAATTTCAATGTGGAATATTTTGAGCTCACAATGGTTTAAATTCGAAAATTTGACAGACTCGTTTCGGTTTCGAAATTTTCAAAAAGTACGTTTTCAGACATTTACAACACGAGATCTCTATTTGTAAAAATTAATGTTTTTAATGAAAACAATTACACATATAGGTGTTCCGGAAGAAAAACCCGTTGTTTTCAAAATGTTTAAAACCAAAGGTTTCTCATTTTTTTACATTTACTGAAATAATTTTAAAGCATCCATAGCACAATCCAATTCATTATTATTATTATTATTTAAATTTTTAATATCCATCACGTGATGACCAATTTTCAAGATCTTCGATTTCACAAATTTGTAAACAAAATAGTAAAATAAACAATGACACTTCACGAAGTTCTTGATCTAAAAATAAATTATCTCTCACCTTATCGCAATGAAGCAACATAAAATCGAACATGAAATTGAAACGAAACAAACAAAAAACCAAAACTGAAATTATTAAATCGAAGCCAAGCCGACACTTCCTGAAGCCCGGCTCCGCCTCGCTCCGACGTCAAAAATCAAACCCGAATCCGAAAAAAACAACCGATTCCGCCGCCAAAAAAAAAAACAGAAACAAAACAGAAACGCGACGCACGCACTTCGAAATCGAAAAAATTCGAACGCGCTCCGCGATTTCACGGTCTTCGAATTCGAATAATGGACATCCGAGTCACAGTTGATTTGGTTCGTTCATTTGTTTTCGTTTAAAACAAAACAGCGGCGCATCATCAAAGCAACCGCGATCGGGGACGAATTTCAAAAACGCGCGCCAGAAGTGGGGCGGCCGTGGATGTCGACGTCGAATTTGTTTCAAAAAAATTCACGGCCCCCTACGATCCTCCGTTTGCGACGACGAAATCTTATCGGGACTCGTAAAATTTCTAACGAAAATTAAAAAATAATCGTTTATCGCTCACGCTCTTTCAAAGTCCGGTGTGTTTAACATTAATTTAAATATTTACAGTGAGAGCGCGCGAAGACGATCTTCTGAAAGAGGTCCGAATTTCGAATATTGACGATTATTCATGCTTGCAACGGAAACGAAAGCAACTTCATTATTTAAATAAATTGGCATGGTCGGCATCCTGCCTTCAGATAACGCGTTTTTTGCTCTTGATTTGTCCTCCAAAGGATTTTAATTAAGCATCTTCCGAGAAGACCGCTTTATGTTCGGCAATTTCGGCATTCTAATTAAACGAATTTGTTTGCATAATGACGAGTTTCGGCACGGTGATTTATTATAAATAAATTTGTTCGCGCTGGAGCGCGAGATTCACATCGTGGCTCATTAACATGATTACGGACAATCAGAAACGACCCCGAACGGCCGGGGGGTCTATTTTCGAAATAAAACGAACCACCTCGACTGCGGATTTACAAAATTTGGGCGAGATCAGTATTCGATTATTGTCAAATGTGTGGCGTGTTTACGACGCTGGATTGGCACCACTCCAACTCCGTGCCGAAAACGAAATAAAGAAAGTGTCTTATCATTGTCCGGCCCACACGTCGCGCTGCAATTAGTACGGAATCGGGCCTTGACTCTCCGTCGAGATAGACGCCGGTGCTCTTATCACCGTGGCTGATAATCGAGTTGTTATTGATTGCTGTAACCACCTAGAGCAACGGATCGGGACGAGTCCGGGTGGAGTTTTTACACAAGGAGACAACTGGGCCGTTCGGTTTTTAAAATGCGATTACCATGCGGCCGGAACGGCCAGAAATTCCGGAACGGTCTCACAAGGGCAAACCAATCGCAACCACCATCGTGTCCGGGCGGCGTCGAAGTCTACAAAAGAGAAAAAATTCACATCTCGCTCGGGCCGGCCGACGAAAGTCGCACTCGTGCGACGCGAAACCGGGCCCCGGAAGCTCCGCTGCGGCGTGGAAAATTTAAAGGAAAACCTTCCACGGACATTGTGAAATGTCAAACGCTGGTGGAAGTCGCAAGTGTGCAAAATGTAAACCGTACTCACTGGCTCTTCTCCGTCGGTTTGGCAACCTTCAAACGTCCCACAGCATGGCACCGATTGCGAGATAACGACGATAAAACCCAAACTGTAAATAAATATGCCACCCTTTCGGTTTCGTAAACGATAACACTGCACGACGTCCTTGTGACAGTCAAAATGGCGGCCGTGACGTCAAAATCGGGTCACGTCAAAACGCCGACGCGCCATCTGCCGCCCGCCCGACCACTCACTTCCCCATCGGCAAATCTGCGGCGCTGCTGTCGCTGTCTCAATTCGTCTTGTTACTACTTCTCTACTGTAATTATTACGTTACAACAGCACATTTATTCTTAATTTATTAATGATATGCTGCGGTCTAATTGAATTCGCCATCGGAATTTTGATATAATTTGGATTACATTAATGCAAAACGATTGTTTTCGTGTCGGGACGACAGAGGGCGCTCATTCCGGCACAGGGTTCGGCGGCAGGGTTCGCGTTCTACATTGCGCTTCTTCCGTGACCGTGGTTAACCCCAATCAGCCGATCGCGCCCCCAAACAACCCCACAACAACAAAACGGTTGCCCCAACTTCCCCGGTGCGGCCGCGAAAAATCGATTTCGTTGGTAGTGTGCGGCGTAGGTGGCGCTGCTTCGCTTTTCGTTTGTTTTTTCTTGATGGTGGCTACGCAATTTTTCATAATTTTGCAAAAGTGCTTATGATGGGGTAAGTAGCAATCGAACGCCTCAACCCTCCACCTAGAACCGCCCCGGCTGCGATATCGAGATTTGTGAGGTTGGAATTTTCAGAGTTGCGGATACGAAAAGGACGAAATTGTATTTGCGTTTGCCCGAGAGGATCGTCGAAGAGCAGCAGATCAAGGAGTTGCATCCGGCCATCGCGAGGGTGGCCCTGCCGAGACAGGTGAGGTTGCGGTTTCGACTGACACTTTGACACTTACGAGCGATTCGCAGAAATCTCGCCGTTGGTGCACCGTCGAGGTCGACAGCGACGAAGTCAAAGCCGTCGTCAAAGAGCTGAAAAGCGTCAGAGTCAACGGGAAGAGGGTTTTCGTGAAAGTCCTCAAGAAGGAGGCGAAGGAGGCCGACCTAACCTCACTTCGGGAGCAACAGTAGAAACTTGGGATGATGGGGGCGGGGGGCTTCATCCGAAACCCCGGCTGGGAGATTTTCAGCAGTGATGATTTGATGGATGAGGATGACGTCCTGTACGATGTTAATAGTCTTATAGACAGTGTTCTTATTGATGGGGAGGATATGGAGCTCAATACCGAAGTGGTGTTGCTTTTCCCACCTGCAGATGAAGATCTGGATGACGATTTCGATGATGTCGACAACGACGACGAAGAGGAGGATGATGAGGATTACGTCCCCTCAGACTCGCTAGATGATGATGACCTGGTCGATGATGACTTCGACGACGACAACGCCACAGTCCTATCTAGTGATGACTCCGTGCCGGAACTAACAAATTAAGTATAATTTCCGTTCTGTTAGTTTGATGATATTTTAAGAATACCATGTTATTTTTTTGATTGTTTACATAATAAACGAATTAAAGAATAGAATATATATTTAAGTGTTTATTAATAATCTTTTAAGCCAAATATAACAAAAATAAAGAATTTTTAACAATTTTTGCCATGTATTAACAATTGAATAAATAATAAGGTCCTAGGCTACTTATAAAAAAGGTCACACAAAGATGTCAAAGTATTGTCCCCTCAAAATGCATTATTATATTATTATTATTATTATTACAACCACACCTATCAAGTGTATGATACACTCATATCTACATATTGAAATGAAAACACAGTGTATTGTGAGGCTACAGTATAAAATCCTCAAAGTTTCTTTAAAAAAAAAACGCAACACGGATACAGTCCAAGGTAATACAGGGTGACTCTGAAAATTTCCGTTTCTTCAGATGAATCAAGCGCCCTCAAAGTCGGGCAAAGTAAAACGAGTCACTCTGTAGGCGGCGGGAAACCGAAGGACACACAAACATCATCTAACTAAAGAGGAAAAGGCGTACAGTAAGCAATGTTTTTTTCTCCTTCATGTATACGGTGTTGTATAACCTTGCGCTTAAGCTTATTACAACTTTTTGTACCAGAATAAGTAATGGTCTCCTTCTTCGATAAGTAAGTCGTCCACTCCTGCAACAGAATCGTTCAGTTTCCCGTTCGCTAACGCCAGAGGGCGGAATTTAAAATTTGCAACTTCTTGGGATCAAAATTTCATATTTTTAGAACAAAACAGCGTAATTCGAGAGGCTCCAAAGTGCCACTCGAACCTGTAATTACCCGAAATTTTGATCTCATTCCGCTCTTTATCCGTCACCACGCGCAGAATCTTACCAACTGGAGCGACTAGCTGGTTGGCTGGGGGCGCGCTCGGGTCAGGTACCTCCGGCAACCGATACAGCAACCAGTAATGGTACCCCATGGGCTCCTCTTTGTAGCCGGCGAGCGTGTGCACGTAGTGCCCGTTGGGCCACTCGGACGCCTCGAAAGTGAAATGGGGGTCCAGATCCATCGCCATTTGCATCACCGAGTAGAACGAGGTGTTCCTGGGGGCCGTTATGCTGATGGTGCAGTTTTCCGTGACGTTGGAGCCCACCCACAAGGTGTAGGTGACGGTGACGTTCCTGATCTCCGAATCGTTGCCGTGAATGGAGAGCGACTTCGTGAGGCCGTCGATCTCGACTGCAATTATTCGTGTCAGATTAAAAGCAGAAGCGGAG
>QDEB01032032.1:0-12355 GCA_004193795.1 Asbolus verrucosus | reverse complement strand
ACGCTACTAATAAATAAATAATAGAATTAAGCATAATTTTCTTCCGAAAAAGCGTTAGTTGATTAGGAATAAATTTAGCCTTCATACAGAACCCAAACTAAAAATTTTATAGATTATTGATTAATTAAGGCTTTGATTTTAAATAATGCGATGTAGATATACATGAATACTGACGGTAAAAATCTCTTTGTAGCACTAACTGTTCTACAGTTAAATTGAGAAACGCTGCAACATGTTTCAACTGAAACGTTTCGGTAATGGAGACTTAAAACTGATAATAGAATAATAATTTAATTTATATGTTTGTGGTACTACTGAAGTTTGTTTCAATAAAAAAGCATTCACCCTCACGCTCATTGTTAAAAACCGCTCTTAATCTCCTGGTATGCAGTAATAGGTACTCGGTACCATCAATGAAAAGAACTGACCGCTCGCTGAAGTAGGCGATGCACATTTTTGTAACCCAAAAAAGCGAAATTTCAATAGAACCAAATCCATTCAAAGTAGCGGTTACCTTGCGAGCTCTTTGTTAAAAAGACCGGACGGCATCCTCCAAAAAAACGCTTAGTACGGAGGCAGTAAAACATTTTGTTTAACTTTAATCCAGGATCTTTTTATCAGAGATTTTATCTTCGCTTCTCTTATTTGCACGATTGCGCGCATGTCACCGAATAAACAGTTTCCAAAAATTGCTCAAAAGACCTCGAAAACGCTTATCTGATTCCTTGTCAACAACACCAAAGCAGCTGAAGTATGCAGTCGAGATAACGTTTAAAAAACCTTTCAATGGTGACATCTTTCTCTCGCAAATTAAAAGTGGTGGCTCCTTCCAGGCACGCTTCTTTTTTAGCGAGGCAGCGGTCAGCAAAGGGCAGGTGGTGGCATGCGCAGGGCTACTTAGGGTTACACGGTCCATTATCGCTGTGAAAAAGCCGAAAAAAATGCGCTAATTAAACGAAAAAGCGCGGCCATCAACCCCTGACACTTGACTCAACCACCTGAGACGAGCATAAAAAACGCTTACCTGTTCGCCCTTAAAAAAACCATCGAAAAAGTCGCTAATGCGAGCTTACACGTGCCTCTGCAAAAACTCTCCGTTCCCTCCCTTTTAAAAATAACCCCAAGACACAAAAAAAATCCCCTTCGCTCGAGCCATTGTATGTGCTTCGCCCCTATGTATACGTCGAGTATATAACACACGTAAAACGCACCCTGCGTTTTTTTATTATTAGAATTTTACATCCCCACCGAGAACGTGCGCACCACGCGCCCTTTTTGCATTTTTAGGGGATGGTTTTATTGGAAAATGGCCATATTGTCGAACACGCGACGCAACGTCGCGAAATTGGGGGGCCAAGAAACTGAAAAAATGCACCTGGGTTCGGATCATCAGTCAGAATTTTGGCAGGTCACGCATGTCACAATGGTCCTTAATACTTCATACTCCTCTCCTTAAAAACTTCTTTGCTCGAAGCGGAGATATTTAAACACGTGTGTGGTTTTTTATGGGGCCCTCGAGGCATGACTTGCATGAAATTTCTAAAGAATGTTTGACAAAGCGTGCAAAAGTCGTCATCATACATCATCGGTGATGAAGAGTGTGACTGAGGCGTTGCGAAAAATCAAAAATTGCTTACTTATACACTTTTATTATGTCATTTTCGATTACTGTTCGGATCTTTCGGTCTCTCTAGAATACACTGAAGCTTGGGCTGGAGTTATCAAATTATGGTAATCCTGAAAAACATGTATAGCTTCATTTGCTAATCATTCGTTGTGAATTTACCTTATTTCTGATTGCCAAAAGGAGCTTATAACTCGCGAATGTAATTATTGGCATTATGATAAGTGCCACCATTACACCAATCATAACTTTATCGTAAGTGTTTGTTGCAATTTTGCATCTTAAATAGAAGGAGCAAATGGAAAATACCTACAACATAGTTAGTACGAACCAGCTGAAACTAGACTCAGATCTAGATTTGTAAAAACACTCGTCATGTGAAACTGGCTGTTTAATATAAACAGTCGCATTAGTCAAAGTCGGGTTTACACCACAAAATGTTTTTACATTTCAAACTTCACATGTACTCACGAAAAGCAGGGCGGGTAAAACCAACCACGTGATCTGGAAATAATAATTCGGGACGAACCCTAGGACGAATTCGACATCGTCGCACAAATTCCGCAATCCATAAAGATAGGAGAAAGTAATCATCTCGCAAGAAACGATAAAAAGAAGAGGGGTGGCGATAAATATCTTGTCGATGGACATAATCAACGAGTGTCCAAACTGAAAATCGCGGGTTCTGTTACTGCGAAAGGACAAACAACAATCACCTTCGTCGTCGCCACAATTGCGAGCCCGCAAAATAGCGAACTTGCAAGACCAATCAGCTTCGTGCGTCCGATTTCTCTCATTGTGTTAAAACTGCTGGCGTAAAGTAACGTGGTTTGAACGTACTCCAGCTGAAAAGTGCGATTAATTCGGGGCACCCGTGTGGATGTCGCCGCCGTACCAGAGTGTACAAACACGAGCAAAAGAGCAGCAAGTAAAACAGAAACGTCGTTGTGTTGCTGAAGCCGTGAGTCATTTTGTTGAACAACTGTGTGACTATGATGTGGGTTTGAATCTCTGAAATTTTATCGATTGGTGGAGTTACGGACTTGGGGGCGACTTTACCTTCGATGTCGTTCTTGAAGAAGCTCTCGATGGTGCTATTTTTTGAGTGGGCGACGATACCGAGTGCATTAAAAAAGATCATTCCTGAGAACATGGTGCAAAAGAACACGACACTATTTAGTATGATGCACTGTTTGTACGTCCAAAACTTGACGTTTGTGAGCGGCCAGAAAGTCGTCAGTGGACCTATTCCCAAACCTAAACTGACTAAGGATTGTTCAATTGGGTATATCCAAGTCTAAAACTGATTTACTCGATTTTGCGAACTTAGTATCGAGATTCTCACTTTTATCTGTGCAATGTCATTTTGTTCAGAAACAAACATTTTCAGAAGACCTTTATGAGAACCTTTCACTGTTAAACTGGCTATTGTCGCACAGAGAAGAGTTAGTAGTAACGTGGAACATATCCCTATTGGAACCTGAATTATCATATTAAAGATTTATTGCCTTTTATCCGAGTTCACAAACCCATCGATTTCTTATGACCGCAAACCAAATCATGAAGCCCATTAGAACTGAGATTATAATCAAAACTCCTGCATTTCTCCAATCGATGATTTTTCCCTCTTGAATGATGTACTGACTGAAACAAGAAGTGTTGGATTATGAGGTCTATAATTATAAATTACTCACAAAAAGTAGACGTACTCAGGAGAATTCCTCAAATTAGTCGAATTTTCAGAGCAGCTATAATTTCTGATGCGACTCGAACAAAATGAGTGAGGCATGTGAGTGTAAAACGATGAAAAGAGATTCAAAAAAGAATACACGGTTACCATATTATATAACATACTAGCCACTAAGCAATAGAAAACCATCGAAAGGGTTATTCCTGCAATAAAACGTCGATAATAAAATCGAATGGCGGTGATGAAGCGATCACCTTCCATTATGGGACAAATCGAGAAAATTTTGGCGAAGCCCTTGGCGAAATACTGCCCCAGACCTACTTCGAAAACTATCAGAGATGTGCCAAATATCGAAATGTACAATATGTATAAATAGACGTAAGTGGCTGGAATTACTCGGATGTGATTAGCGGTTTCGATTTTGTTATGTGGTACCGTTTCCGAACATGTAAGCTTGTCGTGGGAATCTCCATATGTTTCCCGGGCCTAAGCAAAAGCTCAGGATTCGACATAGAAATTTCGCTCTATAATGCCAGTGGTCCTCTTCATCCATTACCTAAAGAACTGTTACTAATTTGCAAACATTTATTTTGTACATTTTTACCATCATGGCTCCGAACACCGACATGACGTCGGAAGGCATGGACTAGAAAAGAAAAAGTAAAATTTGAAAAAAAAGCACAATTTGAAAAACTTTACGTCCCGAGGTCTGAGTATTGTGAGATGAGAGTCCATCTGGCTAATACGTCGGGAGGGTACACTGTCTAGCTTATACATCATTGTAAAATGACATCTGTGATGGAAACTGACGTTTATGTTATTTTTTAAGGGTTTCTAATCAACGGTATTTATTTTTTATTATTGGATTACCGGCTCTGATATTTTTCACCACCTTTCTAAACAAATTCTAGCAAAAGAGTTTAAAAATCGGTTCAGGAAATCGACTCTGAAAAACAGTCTGAGAAAGTGACATTGCAATTCCGTTTTTTTAATCATTGAAAAACGCTGATTTTCGAAAATAATTTTAAATTGTGAAAAAATCGATTATGATTTTGAAATTAATTTTGCAATTCGTTGTTAAAGAACTTATTTTTTATACAATATAGCCCCCTCCTGCCCCCCTCAATATTACACAACAAGGATCGCTTATAAGAAACTAATTTTTCAAATGTCAACAGTGGAATACTGCCCTGTGGGTTGGCATCACTGATTATTTGACATTAACAGACAAGAGATTGAAAACTGCAGATACAACAAAAATTATTATTAAAATAAGTATTTTATGGATTAATTCTTGCATTTAGTAGATAATTGTTTACTTAAAATGTCTAAAGACTCACATATCGATAGAGATCTGGATTTAAGCAATGCGAACCGTGGAGTGTGGCTCGTCAAAGTCCCAAAATATGTGGCGAACAGATGGGAAAAAGCCCCCAGTGATATGGAAGTTGGCAAATTAAAAATTTCAAAGTAAGAACATATATCCCACAATAACATTCTCAGATAATAACCTTTATAGAAGTGGACAAAAAGCGCAGGTCTCTTTAACCCTGTCATCAGCAATTTTAAATTTGAGCGAACCTGGAGAAGAGAGCATCCCCAAGGACCATCGATTAGATGTGTCAAAAGTCACACAACAAACTTTGGGAGTTTTTTCACATGTAATTCGTGAGTTGCCAAATGCAATAAAACAAACATAAAGTTAATGAATTGTAGCAACCCAAACTGATGCTGTGATTCCCGAAACTGAAAAGTTGTACATGGAAGGTAAAATTGTGCAAAAACTGGAATGTAGGCCGTACGCCGACAATTGTTACATGAAACTCAAGTTGGAATCAATCAGGAAAGCGTCATTGCCCACAAGGAAAGTGAAGCAGCTCGATAAAATTGTCACTTCATACAAACCTGTGTCAGATCACAAAAATAATGTAAAAAAACACCTCCTGATGTTAATTTGTAATAATACTTGTTTAATTCTAGATTGAGGATAAAGAAAGGAAGAAAGCTGAAGGGAAGAAGACTCGTGATGACAAGGATGCAGTTCTTGAAATGTTGTTTGCAGCTTTTGAGAAGCATCAGTATTACAACATTAGGGATTTAGTGAAAATTACAAAACAACCAATCACTTATTTAAAGGAGATTCTGAAAGAAGTGTGCAATTATAATTTGAAAAATCCACATAAAAACATGTGGGAATTGAAACCTGAATATAGACACTATAAACAGCCCGAAGTTAGTGATGAAAAGAAAGATTCACAGTCTGATGATGACTAAATTTATTAAGTATTCCCTTTAGTACTACAACAGTGACTAGGGGCCACAGCCCAATTGTAAAAATAATGATTACGTTTCACAGTGGACACACTACACAGATTATTTGTTGCTAAAATATTGTTATACATATTCTGCATCTCCTCCTTTGATATATTGTGGGTAATTAAATAAAAGTTTTGACAACCTCTGGTAATCCATTCTGTATCAAATCTTATATCATGTATCCTTAATGTGTTGGTTAGAGGTGATAACCAGATTCCTACACTCACATCTTCTGAGTTGTAATGTCTGAGGTTTTCATGATTTTTGGCAATAACAGTTACCAGTTGTTTAGATAAAATGTAGCCCCCTCCAAGAGCGTATGGTATATATCTATCACACGCAATCCAGTTGGATTCTTTCCATTTTCCAGTCATCTTAATTTTGGCGTTACCATTGAAGTAGCCCCAGTACAGTTGCAGGTTATTTTTTGTGGCATCATTGTTAATTTGAGCGTTGGTTCGGATAAATGGTGAGGAAGTGTCTTCAATCAATGCTTTTACATGTTCCAGATCTGATTTGAGGTATATTAGTTCTATATTTACTATTTCACTAGCTAATTTATCAAGTCTAACAAAGCTATCGTCATCACACTTTAGTACATATTTAAAACCAAGTCCATACTCATACTGTTCATTTAACCATTCAAAACTTTTCAAAACTTTGATGGTTAGGTTCTCATAACTGTCATACATCGGAAGAATTAAAATATCGCTGAATTGTGACTGCTCTGTGCTGAGGTGTAGGATTTCATCAACCGTTAACCCGAAGCTTCCAATTACGAAATAATGCTTCATTTTAAACTTAACATGTTCGTTCTGGGGGCCGGTATCGTACAACTGCAGCCAAGTTTGTCGAATCACATTTCTTCTGTCTAAATTCTTCGGTGCCGAGAGAATCAAAACTATAAGATCGGGGTTTTTCAATTTTGAGTTTCTCATTATGTTGTATTCGCGATCCGAGTCTTGGATTTTGCAAGTTTTGTCGATTGGGGTTAGGTTTATTGTTAACATGCAGCCGAATAAAAACGAGAACGCCATCAGAAGGGGCGTCTTATAATACTTGAGTTTGCTAATTCTTCTTCTCATGGCTTCATACATCGCAATTTCGGTTAGTTTTGGCTTTAAAATGATAAATTTGAGTTACATTGCGTTTGTGTATTTTAACCTCAAACTGTCATTTACTAAAATCATGGTTGCCAACATTGACCAATAATAATTTATTTGAAAATGTACAACTTGCGAAAATTGATTTGGAATCAATCTACTTTGTAATACAAAAGTTTAACAATGAAAATACACAAAAAGAAACTTAAATAATTAGTGTTTTATCGCCATCCCAATGGGGCACTTTGGGTTTGATTCGTTTCTCCTCCATTTGTCTTGGAGGGGTGTTTTCACATTGAATTCCGATTTTTCTGCCGTGATTATCCTTAAAGACAGGGATCTTACTAATTTCGGTCTTCCTTGGTTTATCACTGACTCTGAGTCTAGCTACAGCTTTTTTTGGTTCTTCATTGGAGTTCCTTATACCTAAAGGCGTGCGGTTATTCTCTCTGATTTTGGTGAATTTTAAATTAAGTTTATCATCATCTTCACTCTCATCTTGATATATCAGGTTGGTGAGTTTTTTGTCAAAGTCCTTCACCTGAGCTGTAACATTAATAGTTTTATCTTCTGCGGTTTTATCATTGTCATCCATACATTCCTTCTTCTCCTCCTCAACCAAATTTTGGGCTTCTTCAATGTGAAGAGCATCCATTTCATACTTCAACTGCTCAGCTTCTTTAGCTTTATACACACTATCCAAATCAGTCTCTGTATAATCAATATTGGTTTCAAGTAAACCCACCAAAGATTTTCTCTTGTTTGTGATAGGTATGGCAGAAATTGGGCTACTGTCTAGTAATTTTGGAGGCACGATATTTGGTGATTTTCTTGTCAGCGGTGTGGTTTGGATTAAAGATTTACGGACGTTATCAAGGTTTTTATTCTGAAGTTTTGGGGGGTTCTCTTTGGACGCAACTGACACAATTATTGGAGTCCTGTTGAATTCTACAGTTGGAGATCTCGGATCAATCCCCAAAACCACATTCTCTACGACACCTTCGCAACTTTTATCCATCATATTGGCGGAACCTTCACTTGTTTTAGCCCCCAAAACCAGCTGTCAAAATTTTTATTAAATCTTGGTGGTCACAAAGAATTTCACTCACCTCCAAAGGTGTCCGGGCGATATTAACGCTGGGCGAGCGTGGATCTTGAGGTGTTAAAATCGGCGTAGAAGGCACGCTGTCGTTAAAGGCACTTTCTTTAAATTCTCTGGCCTGAGAAGGGGGTTCTGGTTTGCTCTCTTGACCACCCATTTCCCTTAAAAACGAAATTGTTACCTGAATTGACAATCATTGGATAATATACTGACCTTTTTGGTGCGTTTTTTTATAATTTATACACAATTACCCTTTTTTTACTTCGATGCAGTCGATAAGATTATTCGAATTCAAAATGGAACCAAAACAAAACAAAACCGTTAAAACATTAAAAACAACAATGCTGCCAATGTGGCAACATTAAGGTGACTACATGGCCACAACCACAATCACTAAAAACACCAACTGGTCCGTCGGCGCGAAAATATAAATAACGACCCCAGTCGACTTGATAAATTTTCTATTGATGAAAAATTCAGACAAGGTCAATGATATTCCAAAAATTGTCCTGCATTTCGAATCCGTAATTGAAAATATCCGTCAAGATCGAAAAATTGTCTAAACTGGCGACATCATAGTCCACGAAAATTTTCTTGTACATCCGCAGCAAAGTCGCGTGGAACATTACTGTCTTATTCATTAAAAGGCTGAAATACATCCCAAACAAAACCACTTTACTCGTCCCCGCCAGTTTTTCATTGTCGAATTCCGAATCGGCATCGATTTTGGTGAATGGAATCTAAAACCACACCTCTCAATTTTATTTTCTAAAACTTACGCTTCCAATACTTGAATTAAAACGAAAGCGACCGAAAACGAAAGCAAATGCAACCACGTTCTGAGTCTCATGGAGTCAGCAATTTTTCAACTAATAACGATAGCAGACACCTACATATGCAATAAAATCTGACATTTCAATGGGAATATAATTCAAAAAATCCATTGGCTGTAACTACTTTTATTTATGTACAGGTGTAGTCAACACCTCACAAACTCAAGTGCGTAAAGTTTTGAGTATATTAGCGACAATTTCTATGCTTTCCAGATGCAGAGGATTATTTTTATCCAACTGCTGAGACAAATTTAGGACACTGGTACTAAACATTTTCAACTCGGGGGTGTTGCTTTGCAACCAAACCCTCGGCAAAATCAGACTAATTAAACTAACTTTAGACACCGCATCTGTAAGCAAGCAAAACTTAACAGCACTCAGCAAGTACCTGTTCAATAGAGAGTTTAGCGCCAACTCTCTCAGAGTGTTATCATTAAGAACCCCTTGCCAGCTTGTGATATTTTTTAACAATTTCAAACCACTTGCGAACTGTCTCTGGAAAAACGGAGATTTGCTCTCGATCAGTTTGGGGGTGAGCGGAATAAAAACGTCGTGTTC
The DNA here is from genome assembly GCA_004193795.1 of Asbolus verrucosus. NCBI lineage: Eukaryota > Metazoa > Arthropoda > Insecta > Coleoptera > Tenebrionidae > Asbolus > Asbolus verrucosus. Next base: position 3,129 of record QDEB01032032.1, on the reverse strand, counting down.
TAGCGAACATTTCATTTTGTGCAAAATCGCATTGAACAAGTTGCTCAGAGCCTTGCTCGCGGGCCCCAAAGTGGGGAACTTTCGAACATACCGCGTGATTATCCCCACCAGCTTCAAGGTTTGCGAATTGGACAACGGGTCCCAACACCTATCGACCAACTGAGTCAGTTTCGGGATGATTATTTTCTCCACGATGGTCGGCAGAAGATTAATATCGGGGTCCTGGGCCAACGTGACCTCGCTCTCGTCATCGTGCAGCCCGTAAAGGGCCAGCGTGCGGTACCACTCCAGCCTCTCGATGTCCACGGAATCGTTCAGAGGGTCCCAAAAAATCAGATCGAGCCTCACTAGCGGGCTCACGACTTTAGGCAGGCAAAGCGTGGCGTAGGCTTCGTTGTAAGCTGTTAGATCGTTCTCGCGCCATTCCTCGAACTTGATCAAAATGTTCGCCACCGAAGAGTAATCTTCCATCACGTCGTGGAACACGTCCTGGATCTCTGCTTCGATCTGCTCGCGCTCTTTATCGAAATTGAGCATGTCCTGCTGCGAAATCTCGTCGTCGCTGGACATGCCCTCCACATGCTTGGGCTGCCCCCCGATCTCCCTCGCCCTCCTCCTCCTCGTCCTGCGCCCCTCTCTCTCCGCGGCTCTTCTGATTTTTTCTTCATCTTCCGGCCCCTTCTTCATCCCCGCTTTGTTGGTGGCTTCCTCGGCCTGGTCTCTGACGTCCTGCCTTCTCCTTTCGATCAACCACTCGGAGCGTCTCGCCAGCTGGTCCATGGCGCGCTGCTCGAGACTCGATATCACCCCCACTTTCTCGTCGAGACATTCCACCAAGTCCGTGACGTAACCGCGAAGCTCTTGGTAGAATTTAAAACGCTCCGCCGCCACGGGAGCTTTCGTCTTCAACTCGTCCAGTTCCAGAGTGATTTGTTCGATGTCCTTTTGCGTCTGCTGCAACTTTTCGTTGTTGATTTCGCGAGACGCGCAGACGCTTTCGTAATGCTCGCGGAGCTTGTCGGCGATCATTTGGGGCGTCTGGGGAATTCCAGGGTCGATTGCTTGGGCTGGGATCGTCGCTACTTGGGGTTGGGACGATTCTGCTTGGTATTCGGAGTAGATGAGGTCGGACGCTAAAGCCGCTGAGGCCCCTGAAAATTTTTTTTGTTACAATCATTGCAATTTTTTTCGCGGGTTAGGTTACCTGTGACTCCTTTTCTAATTTGTTGGTGCTCCCACTCATCCACTTCTTGATCTGATTCTTGTGCCGCCAAAAACTGCTCTCTTCTCCTCTCTTGGTCTCTCAGAGCTAGATTAACGTCCATGTCGATTCTCTCATCGTCGCTCCCGTCATTGTCGTCTTCTCTCATCAGCCGCCCTTTATCCTCGGGTTCGTCTTCTTCAACCGGGATGAAATCTCCCATCTCTCGCGCCCTTTGTCTCCTCTTTCTCGCGGCGTGGATCATGGCAGCGTCGGGAATGGCTCCTGATTCCAGCACTTTCTTAAAATTGTCGGGTTTCGAGAATTTGTGCGTGGTGGGTATCCCTTCGTCTTCTTCCGAGGACAAATCATCCTTCCCCGCGCAAAGCGCGTCTCTTCCGCTTAAAATCAACGGAGGCGCGGGTTTATGGTTGACCACCAGCACCAAATCGTCGGTGACGATTTCCGTTTTCGCTTTGGATTTCGCGGCGTCTTTTTCAGGTTTCGTTTCCTTCTTCTTCAGGCGCTCCTTCTCGAACATTTTCATCACTTTTTTGCTGTGTGAAGACTTCTTCACTTGGAACACCTCGCCTTCCTCTTCCGTTTCGAAACTGAGCAGCGGCTGCTTCTGTTTGTGTCTGGTCTTTCCTTCTTTCTTCTTGTGCTCGCGTTCGCGCTGGGGCTGTTCGTCGACTTCCATCGGCTCTTCATCTTCGTCGTCGTTTTCGGTGAAGACGCGACGCTGGATGGTCTTCTTGGGCTTTCGAAACAGCGACATCGTCGGTGGTTACGCGTCGCAAATGAGCCAGAAATTAACACATATTATAATTAATTATAAACGAACACCAACAACAATTTCTGAATTGACGACTGAAATGTAGGTTATGTCGCCGACAAACGTCATTAAATGTCGTCACCCTAATCACCATTAATTGTGAAGAGTGGTCTTGCAGATGAGGACGATGCTTCAACCAAAAAAAGGGCGAAGGAAGGAAAATGTTGAGTAAATCAGAAATGGTTGTTTCCGTTGTTTCTGCAAATTTTCTCCAAATTTCACTGTTGCTGAAACAATTGTGGTTGTGCATTTAGACACAAGCTGGACAGATGACGTTTGTGATATTTTGACAGTTGTAATTTTATTTAAATAAAAATACATAGAAATTGTGAAAAAGTAATAAATTGTGATTTGAAAGAGGTGAAACGCGTAATCTGTACCCAAGCAAAATCAGCTGTAAGCCACCATTTGTATAAATTTATTACATATATTTATATTCATGTGGACAGTCTGCGATTTGTTTGTTTTAAAACATAATTGTTAAAACTATAATTTCATTATTGTTTTGATACATTTACATTAACATATAACCTTCAGTTGCGTGTTATGTTAAAAAACTCATTTTGTATTGAAATTGCCAGCCTCCGCTGTTTTTGTTTTTCAAATTACAACACCTTAAAGCGTAAAGTGGGGTCAACGGGCACCATTCCTCCTTTCCTCTTCCCACCGGTTGTACAAGTCATAGCGATTCGAAAAACACGCGCATCTCAGCATTAGCAGTTTATAGCCATCACCTGATGGTACAAGAATCATTATTTTGCAGTTCTTGAGCTTTATAATCGTGTGTTTTAAAACTGTGTTCAATAACTTCGTGATAGACGATGGCTAACGTTAAAGCTGATAAACCAAGAAAAAAGGAGAATTCTGGCCCCGTTAAAGCCTACTTAATAGGTTATAATTTTGTTGAAACTGTCGGGTAAGTTCCACATTTTTTTATTAAATATTTCTGTTTATCTGTTTAAGAAAGGCTACAGAAATCAAACAGTTATTAAAGTTTTAGTTATGTAAGAACTGTGCGCATCGCAAATGTTGACCAGAGGGGAAAGACAGAAGTAAAGTCATAGCAATGCAAAAATTGTTTAGTGAAATTATA
>QDEB01031956.1:0-16634 GCA_004193795.1 Asbolus verrucosus | reverse complement strand
TCAAAACGTTAAAGAACTTTCCATCTCATTTTCATAAAACTACTCCGAACATAAAGCGCAACAAGAGATATGCATAATCTGTCGTGTTTTTCTTTTTCTAATTGTGAGTAATATTAGAAACGAAAATAAATCAAAAAGGAAATTAAAATTTTTTACCAAGTGGATCCAAATAGTGTATTTTGTAAAAGCACCGATAAGAAAATTGAAAAGCAAATTAAAATGGAAAAAGGCTTAATGTTATCAAATAAGTTAAAGTAAAACAAGTGACGTCAAACTTTTTTTTATTATTATTATTATTATATATTAACGGAATTATGTTCCAACTGCCAATGTAGTGAAATGAAAACTAGGAAATACACGTAATAACAAATACATTTTGACATATCTTTAAAATGTTGAAATTAATACTTGCTTATAATGTGTATTTTTCCTACATCCTTTTTGATATTTTTTTAGTGTATATGCCTCTTATTTAAACTGCTGCTGAAAATCTTATATATACATATACATATCTTTATTTTTCTTTCATAAATTATTTCAGTTTTGATAAGATAATTTTATCACCTGATGGTTGAATTAAGTGTATGAAAAAATAAAATGCACATTTAGTTTGTAAAAATAATTAGCTCTTTCATTCTTTTCCTAAATTAATTACGTGTTACGCTTCAGCTATTGACAGTCATACTACTCATAGTAGAAAACAATGAATTAGAAGTAAAATTAACACATTTTTTAAGAGTTCGAAGTAAATACGATTTTATGATCTTGTGTAAAGTTTAAAATTCCTTGATACTTTTATAACACGATTAAACACTGAAATATGCATGAGAGTATGAAATTTTATGAAATGAAATACTATGGAACTTGTGCAACCATTTGTGAATTTTTTATGCATAAATTCATGAAGTTATTATTGTAATTGAACTAGAACTTGTTTATGATTTTAAAAGTATGTTTTTATCTAATCGTAGGTAATTCCTAATTTTATGATTTTGTACTTTTTAGTATTGTCCAACAATTGATAATATTGGTGTTTTTGGTGGTCGCATTGATAAATTAGTCATCCGCACGCTGAAGCGTTAATTGTGACATTGGGCAAAGTCAATTTGTGAATAATTTCTAACAAAATATATAAAAAATTTTGAATAAAAACCACTTTTAATTAATCATTTTAAATAATGTTTGGTCACTCTAGCAGTCCACTAAAGAATGCCGGGTGTGTTATATTAAGGATAAAAAAACTGTCCACACCGAACAGCGGATTCTGACAAACTGCATTGGAACTTTATTAATAGCCAATTTACGAAATCACCCAAACATTTTGAAAAAACAATTAAAATCTAATTTCGCATTATTTAGCCTTAATAACATATTATGCATGAGTAAGTATTTACGTTACAAGCAACTCAGTTAACATGAAATAACTAGTCTCAATTTCATGAGCGAGAGTCAGCAGATTATTAAAAAATAAAAAAAAAAGAGGTCAAACAATATAAACCTATAATAAAATAGTCAGTATATCTATCTCAATTACATCAGGTTCATTAACAAAGAATTAAATAAACGATAATTAAAATGGATAGGTGAAAACGTTGCTGTAAAAAAGACACAAAATTTAACGCCCATTATGTGTTTTTTACGGTTAAATGATTGGTACAATTATTCTTAAAAAATACGTTCCGGTTAAATTCACAATAAGTAAATGTAAAAAACGATTGCAAAGTTGATGGTTAAATAAATTTACAATTTCATTATTACAAAATGTTTGCTAATAAAATGTTAAATGCACATGCTCTAATTCGACCATTGATTTTTTATCATTCCCTGATGCTTTGCTGCTTGGTGGCTCTAGGGCAAATGATTATTTGCAAATATACATCAAGTTAATTATGTGAGATACAGGAAGAAAAGATGTGTAACGAGATAACTTGTTTTTCTTCAGATATGAATATGATTAATTTTTGTTAAACAAAGCCGTATCGCTGCGATTTCGTAATCTCGTATTTTTCTGAGTAGTATACACAAACAAAATGTTAAATGAGTTAAACAGTGTAAACAAACCTTTTAAACTTTATTTTCGTCTCATCATCTGTAAACCACATTTATTGAAACGAGTGTAATATTAAGCAACAAATTATCTGTGATCTTGAACCGAAACCCCAAGGACTTTTTTCGCATGGCAAATCTGCATACATTTATTTTAAAATACAACCATTGTTCCAATTAGCATAAAATTACTATTGATATTTTGATTTAAATTCTGAGATCAGATAACAACACTTTGCGTCATCCACCTGTGTATGTTTAACTTTTTATTCTTTGTAAACAAGATATTCCACACAGCGCAAGTTCAAGGCTGTTGCAAAATTAATTGTTTTGAAGCAATTTTATATGGAGCTTTTTGTTGCAGTTGAAAGCTCGCTCGGTGAGAACATGGCGTCACAGTGGAGATCATGGAGGTGAACTTTCTGTCTTTTGCTGGTGAGAAGAGCTTAAAGGGCGGTCTCCGTCGCCCTGCGAATTATCAAAAACTCCATGCATGAGTAGTTTACCATCTTTATGGCCCGATCATTCTTCAAATGAGTAAAACTGCTCTTCTCTCTGATTGGTCAGAATAATTGGGAAATTAATAGTTACGTGACAAAGTGGTGGCCTGTAAAACTTAGTGCTTGATTTCATGACTGTAAATAATTTAAATCAAATCACCTCAAGTTCAATGTGGTATTTACATGGTCTGATGGAAATTGGCTCTTAACTGCACTATAACTTATGGCACAAAATTTTTGTACTACATAGATTTTTGGGTGCTGAAGATTATCGCCTGCGAAGCGGCCTTCTTCTTGTACTAGTACTTTGTACTTGCATAATTTCGCCTAATTTATTATACCCAAGAAAGCAGAAACCAAATTTGACAATACTAATCATTCGTAAAATCACGGCAGTGCTACAATCTTCAGTAACATAAATGTTGTAATGATATCATAGTTATAAAAGTAATATTTAGAGGAAGGAATTTTCATAATGCAAATGAATTTTGGTTGGTCTATGATGGTTACGCCAAACACATTTTAACAAATTTAAGATGTTCTGTGTAATTTCCAGTTTCAGAAGAGGAAATACGTAACAGAAAAGGATTTTGGTGGCTCATATAAATGCAGATAAAAATGTTACTAATGAATATTTGATGTTTTAACAATATTGTTTGTGACAGCAGATTGTTCCCAGGCCTACAGATTCCTTTAAGAATCTTGGAAAATTGTATCATTGTATATTTTTATGTATGTATGAAATTTGAAGTGTTTTCATGTACAAATATTATATTTCGGCCAAGCATTATTAAAATTAACATTTCTTATATTATAGATATTGTGTCAGGACATTTTGCGTGCAATTTACAAAAATGTTTATCAACCTTTTTTGTACATATTAGAGTTTTAATCTGTGCATTTAAAATAATGCATTATATAAAAACAAAAGTTTGAAATGGTGTGCTTTAAAATTGTTTGTAAATATAACAGTTGTTTTTATATAATGTTAGATATTGCAATATGAAATATTTTTACAAAGTAGTTGAGTGTAATAGATTTAGTTTGAATTATGGGAAGCGAGTAATAATTTCATTGTAGCAATGCAAATTTTCAAAGTGTTGTCCAAAAAAAGTCTGTTGCCTTTATTAAAAAGAAAATTATTATTGCGATGCATTTACTGCCATTTTGGAATTTTTCAAAATTTCATTAATTTGGATAAAACTTTGAAAATTCGTCGATTGTAGTGAAATTCCTGTATTTTAGAAGTTAATATAAGCCATGTTGTTGCCATATTACCGCTTATTGAACGAACTTTTAAACTGGCCAGGAAACGTTAAAGGAAACAACAATGCTGCCGAACAACTGCCCATGTTGTTGAAGAAATAATCAACAACTACAGCTATCAGTGGTAACTGCCATCAAATAATTAAAGTTGCGCGGTGAACTGGTGAAATCAAAATTAATACAGTGGGTGTCGATTGATTTTGAACCTTCAAAAAAATAATAATAATAATCATTGTTTATAATACAGTAGAGGTTAAAGATAGTAGGACTTTTAACAAATTGAAAGACTTTTTTTAAATTGTGTGTGAGTGAATTGTGTTTTGTAAAATGGAAATGTTGCGATTTTATAGGAATGGAATATTAATAAAACCTGAATTTGTCAAAAAACTATAATCAGAGTAGATACTACTATAGGGTGTGCATAGTACATATAATTTTTTTTATATAAAAAATCTTGTGTGTAGGGTAAAACTATAATATATTATTTAAAGATATTGCCCATTTTTGTAAACATCAATGTTGCACTATATTTCAAAGTTTTGATTTTTGTTAAATTTGCGAGATTAACAACACTCGAATTTAATTTTATGTGATTGTAAGACCTATTAAGTTTTTATCTACCTATAAAATGGGTAATAAATTACATATATAAAAACCAGTGATATGTTTAAGTATTTTGCACCGTTACGTGCAGTTGTGAGTAAACATTATTCTTGTGATACAGATTAATAGCCATATAGAAAATAATTAACTCAAACAAAATATTTCGTTTACTTTCTATATGACTATTTTTGCACGTTGTAATACTTAGTTGCAATACACATATTATAAGTTTATTAGATTTTTTTTAATAACTAACAAAAAAGTACCCAATAAAATATTTTTTATCATTTATCTTACCTGTTTCAAATCAACTTAGTAAGATTGTCACGTTTGTTTTTTATCCTGTCATTAGAGAAGTCAAATTTCCACAAATGTAGAACCCAAAAATGGCTTATTCTATGTTTGAGCGGCCCAAATTACTTAATGCAAAGTCCATGAAATTTTACCCAGAGGAATACGTAATTTTTGTAAAACTTATTTCTTCGTGGTATTAGTGTTCTGTATTTTTTTAAGGATCATCATGTTTCATTTCGACATAAAACTATGTCGCCAGATTTCGACTTAAACATAGAAAAACACACCAGTATCAGCATAAACTCAAATAAAGATCAAGAAAATTACTCAGTCGAGGCACAAACTTCAACATGCAGTAAAAAATGTCCTATATATATACACACGTTTGATAAAATGCACGGCCAAAATGAAGGAGACTTCGTACCCAAGAGTGAGAGATCCAGAAAATTTAAAAATAAACACAAATTGGTCATGGAGAGACTAGAAGAATCGTACTGGGCCAACTGGAAACCTAATAAAGCTGGTTTGAAAATATCAAAATCTCCCGGAATTTCAAAAAACGTTCCAGAAATTCAAGTTATAAAAAGTGCGCCTGAAAGAAGATGTAAAATTAAAGTTCATCCTCGACCACGCGACAGCCAGATGGAAAATAATTACAGAATCCAAAAAAATCCCAGCAAATCACAAGAAATACAAACTGACGATCTCCCACCGATACCAAAAAAAGATGAAGAGGTAGACGTCGTGAAAGAAGATGTTAGCAAAGATGAAACAAATGACAAAGAAACAAACAATAAAGAAGAGTCATGCGAGAAAGAAAACATACAAGTGAATTCGGCTGATGACCTGGTCGAGACAAAATTTTTAAAACACACAGACTCTTTCATTTTAAATGCAAAAAAACAAAAAGAGGAAAAAGAACACTTTGAACAACCAAAATGTATACGACTCTACCGAAAGTCTGGAAAAACGCCTTCAAAGAATTACGTCAAAGGCGGTTCTTATCCTTTAAAATCGTGTTTAAAAAAAGAAAGCAATGCCACCAAGGGCAGTAAAAGGTTAGGTCGCCCTGGGAGTCCGATGATTGTTTCAAGCAGCTACAGTAATAAGCATGGCAAATCTCATCGACGCTAATTAATTTTCAAACCACATGTATCATTTAAAAAATCGTTAAATTACAAGTAAAGTCGAAAATTTAACAGTTATTATGTATTAACAAGTTATTCCCGAACGTATGTTACGTTCCTTAAGTTTCTGCTTCAAATGCACATCACATCTTCGTTTAGTTCTGAATTGAGGAGGCAAGGAAAACTCTCCATTTAAATAAGTTTGTCCCAAGAAAATGTTTTCCAAAATGTGAGGCAAAGCGGATTTTAGACGAGTGATTTCGAGTTCATTGATTTTTGGCATATGGGTCGAAGACACACCCTCAGGTCCTATAAAAAATTGGAATAATATAATACTCTACCACATATTAAACGTTAAAAAAAAAGTAAATTAAACATCCAAAATCTATAATCCTAAATGAAATTACAGCCTGCATTATGTCATTGTCATTTATGAGTTATTTCTTTTACAAATTTGTGTTATGTTCTAAGTTTTATTATTTAGATGCCCAATTTGACTCCTTACAAAAAGGAAATCCGTAAAATTATACTTAATTACAAACGATTTTTTAAAGAAAACACTAATTTGTATTGTAGTTTTTTTTTTTAATGTGAAATAGGGTAATAAAAAACCTTTATTTTAGGGAAACGACAAAAAAATTTTTAAAATTTTGTTTAATTCTCAAAATTGTTATCAACCGAGTCCTTTTTGCTGTACTTCACTCATCCAAATTAATGACTAAGTAAAAAATGAATATAATTTTAGTAAAAATTAATAATTACCTAGTTTAACGATGGACGTCATGTATGGCAAAAACTTCCCAATATGTCCCGTCTGGGCAACAAAAGCACATTCTGCACATTTCTTATCGCCTTTAATAGCTTCCAGAAGCAAATTTATAAATCGTGAAATGGCTGCTGCTTTTGAAAAGCACCACGTGGCACCTTTTCGTAACAAAGTTTCTTCAGCGTTGGCAATGTCCTCTTGTAATTTAAGATAAACTTTCTGAAATGCTGTCGATGATTTAAAGATGTACAAATTGTGTGTGCATGTACCGAATTATATTCCACAGAGGGCTTTGTGTGTGATATAACTGGTATGGTGGATTTTGGGGCTAATCCACCCACAATTGGACACATGACTTCTTCAGGGTCGACTCGCAAATATCGCGCTATAAAAGTATTGGCAACCATTGAAGCATACGTAGTAATTCCAATAATTTTTCGAGGATTATAACATTCAGCTTTTTTGTATTCCTAAGAATTTAAAAATAGTTTTAAAAAATGAAAACAAAATCGGGCAACCTACTTCAGATGCCAGTGGCACTAAAGCTTCAACAGGAGGTTTCGCTATACAATATACAGCCGTGGGGTTGAATTCAGACAAAAAGATTGCAACATTCCTGACGTTATCTATATTTTGCTCAAATAATTGTTTCTGACTTAGACCGGGTTTGCTTTGACAACCTCCAGTAGATATGACTACATGAGCATCCTATTTTCAGAATTATCGTATAAAAATGTTGTATTAATTTAAATTTTATTACCTTGATGGCTTCCTTTAGCGATTTACAGCTAAACGGTACAACCCTTGTTTGTGTATCGATCACATTTAGATCATCAGCCATCATGTAAGTATCTTTATTTTCATCATATATTCTTAATTCAGTTACATGCGGATTCTGCTTCAAGAGTAATGCTAGAATCGCTCCAACAGTGCTCGAGACATCTAATACTGTAACTGCAGGAGATATTGGAGGTGGTCGACAAACACTCGTGGAAAATTGATGGTGGAACTGCTTCATTAATTTACAAAGTGGAATTTTTTGATTCAATAAAAACATTTTAACAAGAATTTTGAAACTTCAAACGGTTGACCGACACTATTGACACTTAACTTAATATTTGATCAAACGCCAAAAAAAAATTCATTTATTTTTTACATTCTATGGAAGGTTGAAGAGTTACTAAATTTGAATTTAAAGGACAAATTAAGAATATGATTGTTTTTTAAAAAATATATTTTTCGATAACTTTAATTAAGTTTCTCATCTAATTACTCAAGAGTAATTTTAGAAAATAATCTTTTGCTTTTCTTAGAAAAAGGTGTTACATTTTACTATTTTAATTTTTAAGGTTAGTTGCATGTTCATTTCTTATTCTGTCATTTCTAGTTAGTTAGCTGACGACACTGAGTTAAGTTTTAGTAAGAAAATGCTTGTTTTATGTTTAGTTTCAAACATTTTCTTTTAAATGGTCTATTCATTTTGCTTTTTTTTTACTTCAAAACTTGAAAAATTTTCCGGTTGTACCAACATTATAAAAAAATGGTAAAAACAGGCAATGGTAACTGTAACATAACAAATCTGAAAACCCTGTTAGTTCCGTATATTGCAACAAAACGCAACATATTTATTTCCATTTTTGAACTTCATTAAATACTTTATTTTGGTTGCCTGAAATGTTTAAAACTAGGATTGTTTCTAATTACTCTGGATTTTGATATACTTAATTCCAATATATTTCACTGTATTATCATATTGTAGATATAACAATAACTCAATAAAATGCAATAATTCTATAATGTTACTTTATGTCACTACAGCTTCTCAATATTATCCAAATTCATTCAGTATCCCTCTTAATTGATATTTCTTAACATAAAATCCTCTCAGTATAATTTTCACAATACCACTATCCTTATAGTAAACTTAGATACATATTTTTATCTGTACAAACATAAAATCTACAGAAGCAAGTGAAAATGTTCAGGACCAATAATAGGTTAAAATGCAATATCAAATGTTCATAATGCAAATGTAACTCAAAAAAATCAACATTTTGCATTGTCTAGTTTTTTTTTCGCGCCAATTAACTGGTCAGTTTTCTGCTCGCTTCATTAATGGTATGATGTGGACACAAGGTTGCCTCAGCCTATATCTACACTGAGTAAATTAAAATAAACTAAACTGAGTAAATTTAAATGCATAAGCAGGTTTTTACAATTTAATAGCATCAGCTAGGGAGCATGACAGTCCAGTACCGTCAGGTTCAACCTGAATGGAAGTAATTTTCCCATTGTCAACCACCATCGAGTAGCGTTTGCTTCTGATACCGCCCAGAGGAGCAATATCAACGGTCAAATCAAGAGCTTTGGTAAATGCTGCTGATGGATCAGCCAGAAGTCGAACTTTGCCAGCAGTGTTTTTATCTTTCGCCCACGCTGACATGACGAACGGATCATTAACAGACACACAAATTATTTCACTTACTCCTTGTTTTTTTAATTCTTCCGCTTTTTGAACATAGCCCGGTAAGTGAGTCTGTAATGAATGAATAAATTAATTAATCCTCATGGTTGTGGTTATTGTTAAAAATCAGCGAGTAATGATTTAATTCAAGGTTTCATGCTCACCTTCGAGCAACCTGGAGTGAAAGCACCGGGGACGGCGAATATTATTATTTTTTTACCAGCAGCTAGCTGCGCCAAGTTCACTTTATTTGTTGGTAAATCTTCGAAAAGATCAACATTGGGAAGTGAATCTCCAACCTGAACCACAACAAAAATCAGTAACAATTATTTTGCGCATTTAATAATTATTATTAAGAAAATACAAACTAAATTAATGGTGCGCTTGACAACAAGCTGAAATGGCAAAAATAATCGCGCACAATCGAGTTAACAGTGACAAGAAAACAAAACATTTGACATAACCTTTTTGACTTTGATGTTACGTAAGTTTTTGAGGTATTTAACCGTTTTGCTTACCTGTGCAGGCATGTTTAAACTTGCTGTTGCTTTTAGGCCTCTTTTAATAAGATTGGCGATTGGATTCACAATCAGTTTACGTTCACTTAATCGACTAACATTCATCTTACAGATACCGGCTTTTTAATAATGCATTGAAGGATTCAAGACAAGGATGAAGATAGACTGTTTGATCGTTTTAACCTTTAATGCAAAATGACACTTGCGCAGTGGCGCAACGAGACTCGGATTTTTTGTAAACCTTGCTTGTAAACGTTGTTGTCATATATTATTACTTCATCTTTTGTCATGTTTTTAATCAAATTATCCATTTGCACTGTTGACCTTGTTTTTCTTCCTCGCTATGCAAAAATGCAACCTTCCATCGGGTTACCACTCTACGTATTTCCACAGATAAAATCATTGACATTTTACAATGCATTTTATGTAAATAATGAAAAATTAAAAGAATATCCTCTGTAAAATGCCATTTTTACGAAGTAATGACAGTTATTGCAATAATTTTATCTTGAAACCTCATTTAGTGGTGTTTTTAAAAATAAAGAGCGCGGGAAGTTTAAAAAATCCGGTTCTATAAGTGGAAAGGGCATATATACAGTATGTTCCAAATTGAGAGCTTAAAGGAATATTTACTACCGAGTGACTACTAATGAATGAGATTTTTTTTTATCAGGTTGACTGCGATTTTACATTTTTATGTTGGCGTTACTAATTCGCAAATTCAAAAATGTCAAACAAAAGTAAAACAAAATTTGTTTCTGTAAAATCTTATTTATAGCAATTGCAATCGATATTTTGTTCGATCAATCTGAAAACAATTTTTATACACTTGAGAAAAGAAATGTTCAAGATAAAACCAATATCTCTTTCGTGAGATTTTCCAGGAAATATAGAAAAATTAATGCCATTTTAAAATTGTTCCTTTTCAAAGGCAGGGATGACCGATTTCAAACTTTTGAACGCATTAACATGAATCTCGTCCAAAAAAACACGATGCGATGCTTAACTCGATAATTTCAGTTTTGTTCAAAATAGTGAAAAATTCTGCCGAAAAGTTCTGAAAATTTTTTTCGAAAAAATCGAAATGTTTAATTTTAGCACTTCCGGTTCGTGAAATATTCCAAAAATATGAAAAAAATTCGAAATCGGTCCATCAATGTCTAAGATATTAGCTTTTGAAAAAAGACCATTTTAAAAGCCTGACTTTCTTTAAAGATTGCTTTATAGAGGCAAACTATTTAAAAGTGCACATTTTCTTGTGGTGGGAATTGAGACGAACCCTCCTGGTACCTCGTCTCTCACCGCTCGACCCTGCTAGATGGTCGGTTAAGTGCAATAAAGAAAAGGAACAGATGTGGATAATTAACATAATGTTTGTAAAGAAATACGATAACACTTAAAGCAGGGTAATGTACTTTTGATTGCCGAAATGTTAAAATGCAAAAGGGGCAGATTAGAAATCTGCACTAGGGTTGAGGCAGTTAAAAAACCCGCTAGTCCCTAGGCTGCTATATGGCAGCATGTGGGCCTCAAGTCACTTCTTAAAATTTTGAAAGCTAATAACTCAGGCGCTAAGTGACCGATTTTGATTTTCTTTCTTTTGTGTGCCAACCCTTTTAGCTATATTGCCCATTAACGAACTTAGATCTACGAATTTGACAAAGAATCCGTACACAAAATTTGGACTCGATAGGTCAAAGCATTCTCAAATTATGAGATGTGACATGAGCCCTGAACGGGAAGCGAGCGAGCGAGGACCATGGACAAGATCAATAGCGCTCCTTGCTAATGTTCGTGCGCTAAAATGACACAAATTTTTTCATATTTTCGGGAATATCTCACGAACCGGAAAAGCTATGATCTTGCAGTTGGGGGCGTCGGATCTCATCAAATTCTTTGTCTCTGAAAAAGGACCATTTTAGAATGACACTATTTTTTTCTTATTTTCGGAAATCATTCACGAACCAGAAGAGCTAAGATGTTGCGGACGGCAACGTCGGATTTCTTGTCAAATTCTACGTTCTAAGAATTAGAAATTAGACATTTAAATTTTCCCGCAAAAATGCTCTAAAGAGTATTTCATCGGAATTTTTCGCATTTTGGACAAAATTGAATCTGTCGAATTAAGCATCGCATCGTATTCTGGAGGAGATTCGTGCAGATGCGTTCGAAATTTCGAAATTCCCAATTTCATTGAAAATCATGTTTTGGCTACCCTGATCAGTATGGACTTATGGAAGGGCCATTTGAGAATACTAATAGATAAAATATTACTATTTATTGGTTATTATTACTGATTATAATGCATACGGGTCCATCTTCTTTCTTCTAAAAAAACTTCACAACGGAAAAATATCATTTTATGACAGAACACATTCAACACTGGACATATATTATGTGGGATTTAACTTTTCGATTGCAGTGGTGTGTAGCGACAGATCGAACGACACCAAGCAAACAATAGAATAATAACTAAAAATAGAATCGTCACCTAACTTCTTCTTTCTACATAAAGATGGCGCACAAGTCATTTGGTGGCATTTTACAAGCTTTTAAATATTCTCAACCCCTTGGTTTTTTAAAATAGTCAATTTTATTGTTTTCAAAATTTTAACGGACTCGTTACAGACACGAAGTGGGACGATTAAAGTCAGCTCCAGCTAAGGCTTTTTTAAATGCTATTTTGCATTTATTTTTTTAATCTGATTCAGATTCAGGAGGCGGATAACGGTTTTTTTCAAAAAATTTTGTAGTGTTTTTTTTTTTATTAAAATATATTATAGTATTTTGTAGCACATAAGAGTGGACGATTTTAATCTATCTTACACGATTTTTTAATCTCTGAATTGTCCTGCACCAGAAATGCAAAATTTTCTGGTTTGAAGTATTTTGTTGAAATTTTACGCATTTTTACAACTACTGAATTAGGTCAGGCTGTATGCATGTTTTGCAGAAACTGTTTATAGAAAGTGAAATACGAGAGCCCAGCAGCCAACTTCTTAATGATGAGGAAATCATTGAAGTGACAGTTAACAATATGTTAAATCTGGGGGTTAGTCTGTACTAACCCCCACACAAGTAAATTTCTTTGCAGTTTCTGCCAGACAACGGTTATTTCAGTGTAATCAGTACAAAATATAGGGTTTGAAGTTAAAAATACACAATGAGGAAATTAAGAATGAGATTGCAGCCAAATGTTATAATACAACTATCTTCATAGAGGAATATTGCCTTTCCCCTTCCAACATTAAAGAATACACAAATGCAATGCAATCTGTAGGACAAGTGTAAGATAACTCATTTGTTAATCTTACCGTCGCAATTTCAAACTGTTTTGTGACTTTCCAAAACTGCCACCCAATGATAGTGAATTGCACACTCTTTTTTTTTTACTTTGACATACAATTGCAAATCTTTAAATATACAAAATGAAAGAGGTGTTCAAAGAGCGAAAAGTATATTAAAGGGAAGTGTTCCACATCTGATTTGCTAATGATTATAGGAAATACGGTATTCATTTTTGAATTTGAGTGTATAAGAATCAACAAATGATTCCCTCAATTAAGTTATTAACAATAAATATTATAAAATTTTTGATGAGGAATCTGAATAAAAAGACGAAAGTGGCTATTCGTTACTTGGGGGACAATTTAAATATAGATGCCGTTTAAGATACTGAAACTATAGTTTTATATTGATAAAAACTGTAGAAGGACATTATTGATTAGCGAAGGAGGTAAAATATTCAAATGGCTTTTCTAAAAATTCATCATTGACTACTTATTTAGTTTTGTTTCTGTTTTTGGATTAAGTAATAAATCTGCGGGGTTCTACATCGTGTTTTTGTCTCTATTACGGATGTCCCCTTATTAATAACAACCCACAAGCAAAATGTTTGTGACTTTAAGGTGTAAATGGTTTAGTAGCCGATATAAAAATTCTTGAATTTAACTCTGTAATAACGATAGGTGCTGTTTTCAAGAAAATAATGATGATATGAAAGTAGGCAGTTACTTCTGCTGTATGATAGAACTGCTTATTTTAAACGAAGGTACAATTCTTACTAAAATAGTGAATTGTCTCCACTATTTATTGTGAAGTATTTCCTAATCTTTGGTCTTTCTAACGATGTATTTGAGACATCTTCTGTGAAGATTTTTTTTTCATTTTGAATGTTGGAGATAAATTGCATTTCATTCGCTGAGCTGTAGATATGGGTCATCGTCATGCAATTTAAATAAATAAATGAGTTTAATGAATAAAGACATTTGAGGCCATAATTTTATTATATTGTGTCTAAAATTTTGTGAATTATATGATGTTCAAAAACGTATGCAACCATTATTTTCAATGTGTTAAAAAAATTCAATTGCCAATGCTTGACAGTCGCTGTGAAATCTCAAATGAGACAGAAGTGAAACGATACGTATCATCGACTTCCCCATTTTATTTATCACCCTCCAAACATCAATGTCAGTACCTAATGTATATCTCGTTTTAATTCTGCAAGTGATTTTAGCCGAATCAGGTTGTGGTGGTTGCATAAGTTATAGGAAGTTTAACTGCTTTTACGAGGCAAACTGATGTTATAATACGGGAAGGTTTATCGCGTAAAACTGGCTGCAAGTCCATATAATTTACACAGACAGTACAACTTTACTTACACTTAGAATTGATAGATGTTTTGCTCGTTTCCTTTTATGGTATTTTCACATCTTTTAATAAAGCTGTTTTAAAAATAGAATCATTTTTGTAACGATGAAAAGTAATATAACCTAAAAATTACGGTTCTCTTATTGGTTATTAAAATCCACGACAAAACCACAAGTTTTTGGCGGCAAATTCAACTTTTTACTTATAACTCGCAGCCACCTTATCTTCATCTACTGCGCAGCTCCGAGAATTCAAACGTCCAAACAGAATCAAAATACTATAATTTTTCGCTTGATCGTTTTTGGAATAAATTTATTTGTAATTTATACACCGTCGTCGCTTTTTTGTTTATTAACAATTTTAACTGATTCACATTACACTTTATCTTGGAAGAAAACCACAATTAAGAAGTTTCAAAAATATTATGACAAAAGTAATACATACGTATTTTCTTCACAAATGAATAAGCAACTATAATACATACTCACTTCAAATCATGTGTTTTTATCTACTTAATCAGTGTTACAAATATTTATTTAAGATTACAGAACTGAAAGTAAAACTGCGTTGCAAAAATTATGTGCATGTGAAAGTTGCCATGCACTGAATGATTTTTATAAACTAACATCAAAAAATAAAGAATAAATAACACTTACTGACTGCAATGTTTAATGTTAGTTTCAGATCTATATCTAGCTTATCGACTATAAACTTGATGAACTTGTACTGAATTAAAGATAAAAAAAGAGAGTATGAGCTAACAAATTAAGTCTTATGCTAGAATTTAATGCCTTGGGGGTCCCCCAGCTGGCGACCTCGACCTAAACCTAGAACTGTTGTCGAACCTTCGCCCACCTCCACCTCCTCTACCATTATAGCTGTCATTACGACCGAAGCCGTCACTTCTGCGATTAAAGTCTCTTCCGTACCTTCCTCCATCATCCCTTCTTCCACCTCCGTAACTGTCAAATCGGCCACCAGGCCTTCCGCCTCGACCGCCTCTGAATCCGCGATCACTTCCATATCCTCCGCCCCCTCCCCCTCCTCCGCCGCCGCGGTACGGAGGTCCCCCCCTGCCGCGTCCTCCTCTAAACCCTCCGCGGCGAGATTTGCCCCTGGCAATTTCGACTCGCAGCTTTGAGCCCAAGAAGTCTGTGCCGTTTAAGTTATCACAAGCGGTTTCAGCATCGCTGTGATTGATAAACTCGATAAAAGCGAAACCTGGGGGGTTGAAAGCCACCCAGACTGAGTTCAGTTTGCCATACTTTTCAAATTCCGTTTCAAGGTCTTCCTTCTTGACGCTGTCTGTTAGACCGCCGACGTAGACTCTCGCACTTCTTTCACCATCTCGATCGCCCATGGTTCTGTGGAACGTAGAATTGCGTAGTAAAGTTCAAATTATCAGTCGTTTGGGCGAATTCGTACTTTTAAGCGATTTGGGTACAGAGTCAAAACAATAGCGGAGGTTAACGTGCAAATTACCGTGTGTGGATGATGCATTGCAGCTAGGTTTGAACTTTGAATACTTAACTAAATTAACGGCGATAGTTTTGCGGGGTACCCAATTCGTGGTGTTGACGCACTGTGTCTCGTTTGCAAAGCTAATCAAAAACAAAATGTCGGGTATGGCAGGGCGTCGGTTTTAGGTATACAACTGAACTGACGAGATTCGCAGCCAAAACGGTGATTTTTGTTTACAAGAAATTATAAATACGATGATTACGCTGTCGCAGTTACTATTTTTACAAGTAGTTACCCAAATTCGAAGCGTTGGTCAACGAAGATTACGCAGTTTTTAGTTAACACAATACAAATCGAAGCTTGCTTAGGAAATGAAACAACGACAAGCGACTGGACCAACCAAACACCCAGACCGGCCACAGCTCATCGCTGATAGGCCCGGGCATTGCGACGTTGCCACATTCACCGCAAGTCCGCGGCGAATTTGACAAAATTTTATTGATAGGTAGCAGTGGCGGCACGTTCAGTTTTAGACGCTGAAAAACGTTCTATTTCAGGTGGTTTCGTGAAAGTCCGACGCTTGCCAACCGGTTGTATGTTATTATTAGAGATTTTTAGGCGTAATTCAAAAATTTCAAATATCGACCATAATTATTTAAATAATGTTAAGTTTTCTTAAAAATATATTTTCAATTTATCTTATCGTTCAAGCAGAAATCAATTAAAAATGGTAGTCAAAAACATGAAAAAAATCAGAAGTTCTATTTGAAAACAAAAGCTGTTTGTCGCAAGAAAAGTTTTTCATATCCTAGAGTTTTTGGAACCGTTCGATTTAATGCATCCATTAATAGTACCTATTATAAGGGAGCAAATTGCACCCAATACACAGTTGGGAGTAAAATAAAAACGTTAGTTTGTTGGGTTGTAAAAATGACT
>QDEB01031948.1:0-13993 GCA_004193795.1 Asbolus verrucosus | reverse complement strand
GACCTATCGAGTTCAAACTTTGTGCACGGATTCTGTGTCAAATTCGTAGATCTAAGTTCGTTAATGGGCAATATAGCTCAAAGGGTTGTGGGGGGCTCACAGCCCCCCTTCATTATTAATTAAGGTAACACGATGAAATTTTGTCCGTTTGTCACAAACATCGAATGGAGGTACATAAATGAAAAAAAATCAAAAACGGTTATTTAGCGCCTGAGTTATTAGCTTTCAGAGTTTTAAGAAGTGACTTGAAGCCCACATGCAGCCATCTAGCGGACTAGGGACTAGCGGATTTTTTTAACTGCTCCAACCCTAGTGCAGGTTTCTAATCTGCCCTTTCCATTTTAACATATAGGCAACCAAGTAGTCGCGACCCTGCTTTACGTGTTACAAACTTGCCTATATAATTCGAATTGTCATTTCACATGAAAATGCGTGCAAAATAATACGAGTGCGCTAATATTCGGTGCAGATTCTGCACCCAGATCAAATAAATTAAATCAGTTTCAAAAATCCACACAAATCAAAAATCCACTGAGTTAAAGATCCACTCGCTCCGACTTCCAAACTTTTTTTTTACATTTTTACATTTTACTGTCGCTCATCGGTGGAACGCATAATAGAAGGAAAATCGATTGTTGCTAAATATGTGCAACAGAATTATAAAGTATATTTCGAATTTACAGCAAAAATGTTCATTGATCCAAGCGTACAATTTAAGGTGCATAGTTTTTTATTTATTTTTAAATCAACATGCTTTACCAGTCAAAAGTTTCCGTTAATTGGACAGTTTTAAACTGCTTTACAATATCTGTAATAATTAATATTTTTTAATTCATTGTTTCTCTTTGTTATCAACCATAAAAGCTATATTTGTCACAATGTACGAAATTTCTTTCCCTTTATCACTTCGGGATGTGTGTATACTCTGTATGTAGTGCTGTTTTCAAATTGATAAGAAACATTGTGACGTAACGTTTTTACAAGGTTTTATGTTCTCTTTATTGCTTTTCATATTCAGAATTCATCGACAGGTTTCAAGGTCGCCCAATGACAACTGAGCTCATAAGTAACGTAATTTGATTTGACCTAACTCGACCAGACCTGACCTCATTTTACTTTTACTTTACAATCGGATTTAAAACAACAAACTTTTGCTCTAGATGTCTATTTATGATTTCGGTATTGATTATTATTAGAAGTATTGATATGATTAATTATTTCTGAGGAGACGTTATATTGAAATTAGACCAAGCTCAAAGTTAAAAATCTCTTAATTTTTTAATGCTAATGACTTTTCAGGTATGAACTTAAAGAATTTTCATAATATTGGTCTATTTAGAACTGACTTCCACTACTAATATGCCGAATTTTAAATATTAGATTTTTTTTGCCAAAGTAATAAGTTAGTGATAACTCTACTTAGGAATTTTTCATGAAAACTATTTAGATTGAAATATAAGCAATCTGTATTTTCCACAAAAAGAATTCAAAAATTAATTTTAATCAATTTAAACCGATAATGCTAATGATATATGATAATACTATAATGTTCTTCATTACTTTTAGTACATCACAGGTTTTAGGAATGGATGTCGAATGAAAGGGACAAAAGGCGGTAACTCACAATATAGCGATCTTTTCACACAAAATTGTACAAAAAAAAAAAATAAACAAATAAAGGGCAGAATTATTCAATAAAATTTAACAAAATTTCAAAAGTATTTGGAGCCGAAATCTTTAACTGCATTTGAATTCTTGAAGGTTTTATAAAATTAATATGTTAGAACAGCAGCATCTATTTGTTTTCAGTCCACACTAATAGACATGGAAGTAAATACCTTTAAAACATGTATTTTTTAAATATTTAACTTAAAATAATTGTTCGTAAAATATTCAATTTTTTGTTGTTTTTTGTTTGTATTTATTATTTACTAAATCTAAATTATTACTGTGACGGCGTAGGTACAATGCGATTCAAGAAAAACCGGACACTGTTAAAAGTGGATTTTTTTTCTTAATTTTGCACAAATCAATATCAAAATATGACGACACTAATTATTAAAATAATATAATTAAAATGTCACTACTTCTAAAAAATTTCTAATTGTAAGTTACAAAAAAAAATCTTTCTGCTGTAAATTGTAAACCTGACAACTAACGGATTTTGCATGAAAATCCCAAGTGACTGTATTGTTGTAGTTTTTCTTTAAATTTCATATCAAAATTACAGCCATTATAGGAACAGAGGCATCAGATTACATCACTTAAAATTTCAGTTTAAAACTTAATCAAAATTTTGTTTTGGTACTTGTTAAAATTTCTGTAGGTTTTTTTGGTCATCGGCAGACTTTTTTAACAGAAAGTTATGTAACTTCATATTAATTTTAACTTTCAGCATTTTATTGTCCTGTTCACATTAATGTACTAATTATTATTAATAAAAAATATTAATCAAAAAAAAAATCATTGAAATATATTCAATTTCAGCGGAACAATTAAGTATTGTGTCATGTTCCTGTTATTTCAAGCTGAAGTTCATTTTTATGCTTAAAACTTATTAAAATTAGATATACGTCTATAGAAGGACGTAAAATAAACGTCAGGTATTTATGTTACATTGTATTGAGAAATTAATGAATATATTATTAAACGCGTTCTTTTTTATACAGTGGAGAATATAAGAAAAACTTTAACCAAAACTTCTTACAGTGTTTTTTAATATTAAAATGAAAAATGGTGGCAGCAAATTAATTCATTTCTTCATTTTATTACTAAATAACATTCCTTTCTGAAGTTTAATGTGAAACTTTCAGGCAGCGAAACTAAATGTAACTTGCATTAGAATGATTAGGAAAAAGTTCTTGAACACGAATTTTCATCAGTCTCGTGAGTTATTTGACACGATATTTTTGTTGTTATTTGTTGTATCTCGACCGTTGGTTTCGAACTTTTTTGACAACTTTTATAAAACTTTGAACAAAAATTAATCACTTAATTTTTGTTCTTTGACGGCATATTTATCAGATGACGTCAGTATCCATCTTACTTTTGTTTCTAGTTAAAGCATTGCATTAAAATTTAAAAACTTACTTTCCCTTGAGCAAAATGGACAGTCTTTCGTCTGCGGGACTGACATCTTCTACTGCGTAGATATCTCCTCGTTCTAAGGTCATCACTCTAGCCTCCTTGACGAGTTCCTTAAAATGTTTTCTACTTACACGGAGAGGTTTGAAGACCTAAACGAAGCAACTGATGATCAGTAGAACAAAAATTTGAGTTTGATTACCTTGAGATACAAATCGGTTAACTCCAGCGTGAGTGTCGGTGGAAGAAATCTCCAAGCCAATAAGGCGGTGTGTGTTAAATTTAGAACAACTAGGAGAGAGTTCCATAGAAGAATATCAGGGGCACATACTTCGACTCCTCCCCAAATAGTTAAGAAAAAATAACCAACTGACAGAAGAGCCCTGGAAAAAATCGGTTATAACCGAGCGACTGGTATGATTTTAGCACCGACCTGACGATTAGAACGCTTTGTTTAAAGCTACCAGGCACTAAAAAAGCGGCGGCAAAAAAGAAATTTGCCGTTTGGAAAAGTGGGTGTTGCGCCGGGGTCCATTCTTTGCACAGAGCCCAAGAAGTAGTCTCCGTACCAGCACTGCCATTGAACGTTTGAAAATCGTAGTCGTAATCGGACGTGTTCGTTAAATTATAAACCAAATCGCTGTTGTTCCAAGTTGTGTTTTCCGGCAGATAAGTGAAGTTCTTGTTGAAGTTTGATGGTGTCATGATTGGCGATGATTTTTCTTTGGTAGATGCTTCACTGAAATTGGTTTTTAAAATGATGTTGCGGTTGGACATATGTGTCCTCAACTGGATCAAAGGAACTTCCATTGTGCTTTCTGGAATCACACCACTAAAACACAGATTTTTATTTACATTCCACTTACCTTGAACATATTATTTATCAGGTTTTCTCGTTGGTCGTACTGAATGATATGCTCTTTGATAATCTTATTGTGTACATGATGTTTTTTTTGGGTTCTTATTGTTTTTCAGAGATTGTTGTTTTGCGTTGAAATATTTAGAAGAAAATTGGAACAGCGTGCGATGTAACCTCATCGACACGCCCCATTATACTGTTTCCCAGAAGAACACACAGGGATTTTCTCCAGATTAGAGGAAAAGCGCCCGAATTGGACGACTGGCTCATTGTATTCATCCAATCGATATCAGTCTGTTACGTCGGCGTTATATAGGGACGTTCTAGAAAGCTACTCTCCGCAACATACATATTTAATTTTAATTAAAAGAGAAGACAGACGAAACCGAAACACTACAAAAAGTTCCCAAAAAAAGGAAGGAGAAAATTTATTTTAGATCTTATTTAGCCACCAATTCCCGAAAACCTACCTNNTCTCCTAAATTAAATCGACACCATTCATTGTTCTTATCGGTTTTATGGTGATTTGTAGTAATAAAATGGTGCACACACAGGAAGGAGAACGTTGCTTGGACGGCATTCCCTATTTCCCTATTTTTTTCCAGTGGAATTTCGATTTGGAAAATTGTTAACCGCGAAAAACCTTGGACGACGGGAAATAACCTTCTTATGGTCAGATTACGACTTCTATTTAATTCTATACTCGTTTAATCCAAAATGTGCCATAACTTTTAATGTAGCTTATAAAAGAAGGATTAATGAGCTGTCAGTTTTATTAAACACGTAAATGTTATAACATTTAAAATTTAAAATTGCGAATTTTTATTTATGAGTTCCTTTCCAAGTATGGCGCAAAATGGCGTCTTTTTTGAGCTCTGATTAATAGGAAATGCATTTTGACCTCTGATTAGTTTCTTGAGTTTATCATTAAATCAATGCTTTCAGTGGACAACAGTGCAGTGGCGTAACAACTGCTTCGTAGATTTGTGTAGACAAACTTCGCAAGATGTGACGTCTTTTATGTAAAACATTATTTTATATAATAAAATTGTATTTTATCAAGGAAAGTGACAAATTCTCGCATAGCAGTTCTTTCTTGAAGTTACTGAAGACACACTAAATTGTAAAATTTCTGCATATTTATTGTAACTATATTTCGACAGCGTTTCTGAGTGACAAAAAATGTCACTCGGGTTGTACTAAATTATTAATTAGAGGACTTACTTCTTTTTGAGATAATCAACCACAATTCACTCAGTATGAAAAAAAAAACATATTTTTTTTACGCTCATTGGAGAGCAGTTTTATTTCTCCAATAATTTTTTTTTTTATTACAGTGCTATAACATTTTGGCACCTATATGTAAAACTAAATTATCTATTTACAATTTGTTTTGTAGAATAGGCATGTTTGCATATTTGTTTACTTTCGATGTAAAACAGTGGACTTCACTCATTAATTTATAAACTTATATAATATTTAGATTTTTAGAATTTTAAAAAATTATGCGGAAATCCCAAAAAACTCAAAATTTAAATTTTTAATGTTGAAAACCAAATTTTTTTGACTAATTACATAATTTTTTGCAAAAATTATAATTTTCTTTTTAGATTAAAAATTAAAATATAAACGTCTCGCGAATTTCACAAATGTTTCGGGAAGGCTAGCAGCCAGATGATCTAATAAAATTAATTAAAAGTATGACGTTTAAAGAGATTGTCGGTTTAAATTTTGATTTGAAATGTTTTAATTAATTTTTTTGAGTTAAATTACATGAGTTTCAGTATATTAAAATAAAAACTTATTTATTATCTAATTAATCCATATCTACAATTTCACAGCTGTGATATTTAGAACTGGTCTCCAACCAACTTTCTACGTCGTTAGAGGTGAGATCATCGTTAGACGGGAGTTCCGTTAGAGGTTCCATTTCACTCAAATAGCAATTTTGGCTGAGATTTCCGTTCTCTTTAAACTTCTCGTAAGATCTATAACGACTGCTGTCGTTTGAAAAAGTTCCTGGAGACATGGGACATATCCCTAAAAAGTACAAAAATTGTATCCACATCAGTTCAGTTTTAAACCTTTACCTTCAGTTTTTTTAGTTCTTATTGGAGATTTATATTCTCCACTGGAAGTCAAAGAAGAAGTTATACTAGGCAGTCTAATATCCAGATGTGAACCTTTAGCTGTAACAATTTTGTTATTCATCGCATACAGTTTCGTGGCAATGTCACGAGCTATTAGTGTCGTTAAAACTGTGGCCACGTAGGTGTCTTTGACGAAAAGATACTCCAAAGCGGACCTCTGCCAGTATAAATATCTGCAAGTGCTTGCTGCAACTATGGATACTTTGAATTTGTCATCCACAGTGTTGCGACTAGATTCAAATTCTGGTGAATCCAAAAATTCACAAGGTAAAATCGGATGCAAAAATTGATTGTCGGAAAGGACATTGACCTTGAACGGTTATTTTATTAAAGAATTTATGTCTTGACATTCTAAAAACCTTTCCGGATAGCAGAAGTCCAAGTCTGTCCGTCCTTGTCAAATTTTGTACAGCGTAAGCTTCTCCAGCATGTAAAGACATGACTTGTGCAAACTCTGCACTCACCATCCTCTTAAATTGTAGCCTGGAAAGCTGATTTTAATGTTAAAAAACTATTTTTTCCCCACCAAAATACTTTGAAAGGTTCAAATAGAGCGTGATATGCTTCTTCCAGTTCTGGATCGAATTTCACAGGTCTTAACTGGTACAAAATATGGAAAACTTGCGCCATATTCATCAACATGAAAGCAAAATTCCAAGTGAAAACGTCTGGGGCGCAGATTATATTCCAAGCCCATGCAGAAAAAAGCATCAAACCTTCAAGATCAAACAACAATAAACAGCGAGGGTGATAATTTGACGGTTACCAAGGATGAGCCAACAGTGCATGAACAGGACTCCTTTTTTTGAACATGTTGATGAATAAGCAAGGACGAAACACATGTTGGCTAACTGAAAAAGAATGTTCTGGGGGTCTTTCCAATAGTCACACCAAGGCCACCAAGTTTCTGGAAATATGTTTATCAACATGCGAGTTGGAACGTCAGTTGAACTTACTAGATGGGATGTTGTAGGTGAGGTTTTTGTTGTCGAAGGGTGACGAAGAATTGTTTTCTCCAATTCCCACAAACAAGATGTGGGGTATTTCTTCATTATGTCGGAGACCAGTGTGTTCGGGCATTTTGAATGGGAATTCAACAGATTTTAAATACTAACACGGCGATCAATAGAAGCGCGCATGGGTTTGGGACTCGTGACAGTCATCTACAATTTTAAACCTTAGGGTATGTGTAATACCTAGACTTTCTCGACAGAGGGCGCTGGACTTGTTTTTTTTATCCAATAAATGCGTTACTGTACAAAAATTTTACCGAAGAAGCATTTACAATATTTAGCTTCAATAATGCATTTTGCAATAAATTTTCATTTCTTTCTTAAAAATGTTTATACGAAAGTGCTTCAAATGAAGAAGATTCATAATGAGTCCTTACAAAGATTTTGTTTTGTAGAATAAGAATATCCTTATGAAGAATCTTAATGCCAGTAATATATTCAGTTCATATTATTTAAGTATTAATTTCTTTTGTTCTTTTTTCTTTCATTCCAAGATTAGTGTTGTGCCTAATATTGATTTATATTCTTTATTTAACAGAATAATTAGGATAGAGTTCATATAACCAACGTTTGTTTTTTTTTATTGTGTGAAAATTACCAAAAAATTTAGACAGAAAGAAAAATTGATTTTTATTGAGAACTTTAGCTAATTTGCCTCACTGCATAAAATGACATAGCAACTGGATATTTGTGTAAGATCATAGAAAATGACATTTCTTAGAGTTTTTGAAGAGTCTATCAGTTTGTTCAATTTACGAAATATTTTCAAATACGTCATTATTCTGAGACAGAAATGGTGTGACTTAACATGTATATTTTTTAATTTCGAGCACTGCAGGTTGAATAAATGTTAAACTTAATTTTTTTCCAATTAAATTGAACATAACTAGAATCAAGTCGATTGCCATATACTACAAATATACACTCTAAAATACATAAGTGGTAGAATACATTGAAATAATTAAAGACATTCAAAAAGAAGTTATCATAATAACAGTTTCTACTCAAATTATTTAAACGCCATCAGAAGCGTGTGTCTCCACAACAAAAGAAGCGATTTTTTCACTTGAAACTTTAGTTAGATGGGTCCCACTCGTGACGTCACATATCTACAGAGAAACAAATTAACTGATATTCTCAATTGCAAATTATTATCTAGCCTATGTTGATTTCATCGCTGGTATAGGATGTATTAAAGTAAATTACAAACATAAAATTTGAAACGGTTCTTTAAAACCCTCAAAATTTATTTTTGCAAAAAGTAGATTGATTTTGTTGTTGAATTATCGATTCTTTTGTCAAATGGCAACGTCCTAGAATTTTTTCCTTTAGGTTGGTAGTCTTAATCGCCCAATATAAAAAAACCAACCTTGATTTGAAGTTAATTTAATCATAATAAATTAAATATTCGAAATATAAAACACAATTATGATTTTAAAATTGTTATTTTACAATAAATTTCAAATGTTTTTTGAACCATCTCGATTAAGTGGTTAAGAATTTAATTAGATACTATTTTGATTTAAATAAATTCATAATTTTCCAACACATTCTGACCCAATCAATGTTGTATATTGACGGGATTCAAAAAATATTCGAAATTTGTTTTACAAATTTTAAAATTTAAGGTAAATTCCTGTTGTTATGCTGAATATTTAATTTAACCTGATTTTATTCATTTTTGTAATTTTGTCTAATTTAATTAGATTTGTTAAATATTGTATACATGAATCATTGTTTGGCTCAGATTTTCTTAAAATTTTGTTATGCAACCAAAAAAAAATTTGGTATCAGTGCGTTGACAATCAGAAAGGTTACTAAACTAAAGAAATTAAGTTACCATTTGAAAAAAATATTATCGAATCGAAAAGAAAACAAGAAAACAAAAAAATATCATACTTTTTGAAAACGAGTCGACTGTCAGAGAATCTGCAAAAATAATGTAAGCTGTTCTATCGAATGTATTCCAATCGTTATACAGGAGCATAATGCTTCATTTTTTGTGACATATTAGATATATAAGCAAGTATAAAAAATAAAATCAAAGGTCAGGTTGTTTGAACTCATAATCGTTAATATAATATTAGGTGGTTTGAACACGAGAAAATACTGCCATTTTTTTGATTTATTTGAATTTTTGTGATAGTTTCCACGTTAATCTTTAATTCTATTTCTGTAACTATAGGTAGGTATACTATATTTCTATATATATTTAAACAATCCAAAAAGGAAAAATTTTACAATTTATCTAAGAATTCCTCCTCTAAAAAATCTCAAAATTGTCGTAATCTTCTTTTAAACGTTTATATTGCATTGTATGCACCAGTTCCATATATTTAAATTAGTATTCAATTAGAAAAGATTTTGTCCACTTTTTAATAACATGCGAGCTTTTGAGGCTCCGTCCCTACCCCTCTTTGTTCTATTCATCAGGTTGCAAGCGCTGCAGTATCTGATCAAGCCAACAATAACTAATCTTTCCATCTTGAAACAGGACTATCGGACCATAAAATGATGCTTTAATGGATCCAAAATGTTCATAATCCGCCGATTTTTGTCCATACTGTTTTGGATCCCCTTAAGTTGTCGGCTTTTTTTCGAAACATTAAATTTTCGCACGTGACGAATGTCTTTGAAAAAATCTCATTGATCACGTAACCCTTTACGTCGAACTGGATTTATAGCGAATTTCATGGTTTGTTACAATGAAGGGATTGAACGGTTAGCCTTTGTTCGAAATTCATCGAATTTACGGTAAATAAATAACGACGACGTGCTATAAATGATTAAAACGAAACTTGTGGCGGTTTTAATAAAATTTACAGAGCTGGTCGTTTCGGCTTTCAGCTGCTGCAACTTGAAGATTTCGAACTGAAAGTTCGTCGGTGGAACGAGGGAAGGTTATGAAAAGTTTATTTTTAATGATTATTTTCAGGATTAATTTAGTTTGAGTGAATTTGTACAGGCTGCTGAAAGAAGCATTTGCTCGATCTTCTTAGACATGTCTTATCAGCCTTAAAATGACTTCGGACATGACTGAAGTGGTTGGAATTTTTTGTTGAAACCCCTGCAAATTCGTGTTTCTTTTTAATTCTTTTTTTTATTATTCAATTGTCGGAATAACGCTTTGGATTTTGCGTCCTTTTTAGTTATTTAATCTACAGGAAATTGCATCAAGCAAATTGGCATTAAGAAAAATCGTTTTGGTTAATATAACGGGTGAGGGATTATCTATTTTGTTATCTGGTGACAAGTGAAATTTATGAGTGATTTGTAAATAATTGTTTCAAATAAAACAAATAAATGTCAGTAACCTGTCTGTTATTAAAAGCTACTGTATAATTTAAATAAATACACGTGTATTCTGCAAACAAGCAAATGTTCAATGGCATTGTCCTATTTTGTCATATTAAATACACCTATGTCAATAAAGATATGTTTTAATTAAATCTGGTTATATGGGCTGCTTGCGATACCCAACAATTATTTTCTGCACTACCCAAGCAGGCAAGAAATCAGCTAACGTGGCTGCACTTGGTCGACAGTCGACGATTTTCAGCATCAAAACTGAAAAATACGAATGGCATTCATTAATTTTCACTTAATTTGTAGCACAAATTTCACGTTTTCTTTAATTGTGTTTCGTTCATTAGCTAACTTCAAAAACTAATTTTCTATCTGAAAATGGTAATCTTTGATAACGAATGTTCTAAATTATGTAGAAGCCCATTGTTTCAGGATTTTCAATGATGAGATCAAAAATTAGTGAGACGGGGAACGTTCTAAACATCAAAAATTCACTAAATTTAATTTAAACTAACTATTAAGGCACTTGCCACATTCATGTACAATTTTTAAAGAAAAAAATATATACTTGAAGAGGATGCTTCGGGACTGCGTGTAATCTTCGGTCTAAAACTGCCGGGTTTACTTTAGGAAAATTAAATTAAAAATTTGATGAATGAATGATTTTTAAAGCAAACCAACAAGTGCAATTATTCTTTGCTGCTTTATTTACTTATTTATTCTACAAATAATTCCACATTTTGACGTATTATCAGAGCAGATCATGATGATCTTCAGAATTACGGATATACTCGTTTAGATATTTGTTGCTGTAAGTCAGGTTATTAATGACACTGGGATCCATCTGTCGATAGACAAAATTGATAGTTTTTTCTTCTTTTGTTACGGTCTGTTTTGATCAGATTATTCAATTTATTAATACACTTACAATTTACCACATTTTGTTTCTTTTTTTGTGTGGAATTAAGCTATGAACTATCACATACAAAGTTTTATTGGATTTTATCGGCAGAAAAATGTCAATGAATTTCGAAAACAACTTTACTTCCAGTTGAATAGTATTTTAAAATTTTCTTAGTTTTTGTTTCGTCATAAGAAAAAATTTAAAACTTCATGATATTGTTAATACATTCTGCATTGTCGTCCAATTAAACAGATTTGTTTGTTATTATAGCGAAAATAACATGAATGAGTTGACGAAATATGAAGATTTCAATAAAACTGAAACTATAGACTGCACAAATAATCATTGATGATGCCTAACAGAGACGATGCGAAATCAAAGAGATTTCAAGATTTTACTCCTTTATGGCAAATATTCTAAAGATTTAATTTTTGTTTACAAAAATTGAAAAATGTAAATTAAATAGATGTTCCTTTTTTGCAGTTTGGTTAAAATTTCATTGTTTTGTTATTTTTGTTTTTATTATTAATTAATTATTAATAATGGCACTTTCTGATATACATTTGATTAAATATTGTCGTACTTATAGATTCATATATTTTCTTTAATTGATTTTTCAAAAATATCCAATATGAGTAAATATAAAACTTTTACAATACGATACAATTACTATTACTACAGAAGAACTTAATATTTCTTGCTATTTAACAATTATTTGATTATGGCTCACATTGTAATTATTTTATACAAATTAATTTGATCTTATATCATTGAAAATATAAGAATATAAAAAATTACTAATAATTAACTGACAACAAAAGGTTCTATACTTTCAAAAGTGTGTAATTAGTGGTGTTCAATTAAGTTTTGAGAGTAAATTTTAATACGAGTTATTTGCTATAAAACTTGGTAAATAAAAATAAAATAATGGAATAAGTAATAATACATGAATAACTTTTGTTCTAAGATCATTTTGAATTGATTAATTAATTTATTCATTAATTATTATACTCGTTTCTTAAGATGTGAAAAAGGGTACTTAAACTTAAACGTTGAAAAATTCAAGAGCCTAGTAAAAATGTTGTTGTGTTTGGCTAAAATTGACAGCAACCTTAATGGTATTCAAATTAGCATTTTAAAATTTTGACGCGAGTGGTCCATCATAGAACATTTCCATAATAAACACAGTAATAGGAAATTAATTTGCACAGTGCTGGTAGCGATTAGCCAATGAGATAAGGACTTTTTGTACCCTAAACACGAGCTTACACATGGAGGGGGAGTGTGCATATAAACCAACTACCCCTTACACTTATTTAGTTGCCAAAAACTTCCGTACGTGCACAGACGCCGCTGTGGCTCATTTGAAGTTTAAACGTGTCGAGTGAAGTGTCGCGTAGATCAAAATTAATTATCGTCAATCACAGTTGCAGAATGACCGACTGCAGACTGTCAAATTTCGACCTTTCTTACGACGACAGTTGCGATTCCGGTTACGACTTGTCCTTCAAATCCGAGTCGACCGATTACGCCGAAGACAAACCGGATCCCTTCTACGAATACGATTTCCCGCCGATGCACCCGGAAAAGCCTCAGCCGAATCCGGAACTTTTCGAGAAATTCAACGCGGCTTTCCACTCGAGCTTGAACGAGCTGGATCGCCGCGGTAGCGACGAAATCGACATCTTCTACACGTTGTGCAACGAAGAAGCCAAGACTTCGACGCCGGTAAAAGCGCAGAAGACGAAGAAGAGGTACGTCACCGGCAGAAATCGAGTGAGTAGATGCAAAAGTCCGTCGCAAATTTTGCGAATCAAGCGGGTCCGGAGGCTGAAGGCCAACGACAGGGAGCGCAACAGGATGCATATGTTGAACGAGGCTCTGGACAGGCTTCGGTGCGTTTTGCCCACGTTTCCCGAAGACACCAAACTGACGAAGATCGAAACGTTGAGGTTTGCGCATAATTACATCTTCGCGCTGACGCAAACTTTGAACGACCTGGACAGGTACTCGGCAGGGCCGGGGGATTGTGTGACCGTTAATGTGGGGAATGTCATCGTTTCCATCAGCAAGAATGGCAACAGCATAACGGCGAAGAATAATAGCAACGCGGTGGTTACCAGTGGAAGCATCACGAATGCGAGTTTCATGCAGGATTATAATTACGTAACAGATAAGACTGATTCTTACCAGCAAAGACAGAATGATGCTGTTTTAAGCGATTCGTATGGAACGACGAATTTTGTTAATAATAATAATTATTACTGCAACAGTAACGTGATGTATGAGTATCTGTAGCGTTCTACGTTGCGAACTGTTGCGGTGGTGGAACGGTTCTAGTCAGGCCTTAAGATTGTGCTTCAGATTTTTTAACTGTGAAAATAAAGCTATTTTTATATGAATGAATTTATTATTATTTACAATGGCAATTGATTGCAATAAAGATACTGAAGTTTTTCTGTGTGTCTTATTGTTGTTATAAATACAAATGTAATATACGGGGTTTTATATAAAAATTTTAAAAATCTGAATGGGTTTTTTTTAATATTAGCAGTTGTACCTTTATTTTTTTTGTTACACCTAATAGAATTTTTTATCTAAAAAAACTTCTGAGATTGTAAATATATTTTTTCCACTACTAGTAATATACCGTCATATTTTGATACATACAAGAATG
>QDEB01031944.1:0-10087 GCA_004193795.1 Asbolus verrucosus | reverse complement strand
AATTACCGGTGTCGATGAAAATCTTATTTATAGATTTTATATAATTCTGCAGACCATTTCATCAGGATTTAAACTGAACACTGAAGAATTTAATAATTATGCAAAAAACACGGCTAAATTATTTATTAAGAAATATCCGTGGTTCAACAGAACTATGCCATTTTCTTTTCCTTTTGTGAGAGATTCAATGGAGATATGACTTTCATGGTTGTCCAAAATTAACAACACTTTTTTGGTAATTGAGCAATTGATATGCTTTATAAAATGGTCCAAAAATACGACAAAATTTGAGGCTGTCATCCATCCACTAGGGTTTGCCACTCCGACACTTCCAGGAAAGAGACCAGCAAGGATAAACTCTTTAAAATTCACGCGGGAAAAAATAAAGAATGGAGGAATATATCCTCCTGAAGCTTTAATACCACAGCAGGCAATAACTAAAGTTCTTCGCTCAGCTGAAGTTGTACCTCCCACTTGCTTGACACCCTTTTTTGCCAATACCTTTCGCGGTTTATGCACAGTAGTAAGGCCTATTTCATCAATATTCCAAGTTTGATGAGCTTCAAATTTATTGCGTTCTAAAACTGTTTCCAGGTTATCAAAAAACTGATTGACGTTGGTGTGGTTAAAGCTGGTTCCACGAGGGAGGTTGGTGGCTTCTAGGGCATGTAAAGAGATATTTGAATGACGAGATATAAATCCCCCATACCAATCATATCCTGCAAGAGAAGTTACATCCCATTTCGCAGAATATTTAATGTTGTTCGTTTTCGCATATTGGTGGACAAGATCTCACGTACACTTAACAGTGAGACCATAATGTATTTAGGAAGCTCGTATTAAATAATCCGCAAGTTGTCTTTCTTGCGCTGCAGTAAACACCATAGAGCCTTTGTGATTACGTACGTAGGAGAAATCATCTGGTTCAGCTTCAGCCGTCCTTTTCACATATCTACTTAAAATTTGTTTATCTATCCCATTCTTCCTAGCTATAGGTCGCAATTTAGGACCTTCTTGCATTTCTCTAACAGCTAATTTAACAACATCATTTGGCAACTCTTTTCTGTCTCGCTTCCTTTTCCAAAATTGCGGCATTGTGTACTAAAAATGATTGATACCTTGTTAATAATAATTTTATTTAAATAGTAGGGAGTTTTGAGACGTCTCAAGTCTTCCCAAAGACACTGCCTCATACCTCCCCAATGTACAATTGCAAGAAAAAAATAACATAACAATTTCAATATTCAACTGTATGAACACCTATATTTTTTTTAAAATGGGGTGCAACTTACTTTTTGCTTTCAATCATGACCGTCTCAACATAGACAAACAATAATGCAATTTTATCGAACAGGAAAGGTGTGTGACTTATTTGGAATTCTAACGTTATAGAAGGGTGAGAAAAGAGTATCATAGATGGCGCTATGAATTCTTATTCTTTGTTAAAACACCTATGTGGTCAAAGCATCTTCGGAGTCTACCCAGTAATAACTACACTTCCCTCTCAACTTATGGTAACATCGGCCACAAGCATTCGAACAGATGGGAGCTGTAGTTCCCCTTTCTCCATTAATGGTTTTATTAAAGAGGGGCTCATATACCCGCTTATGAGAAACTACCAACCACACAACTTTTAAAGGATGTAGAGATGTTTCAATAAAACCATACGGATTTTTGGAAGATCAGATTCTGAAATTTTGTGAATTATTTGCATTGTTTTAACCATTTTTTGGCATGTGCTATAATTGATTGTTGAGATAATATATAAACTGTATCATTTTTTTGGTAATTTTTCTTTGAGACTCCAAGAAAGTAGTTTCCTTTTCCTTAGTTTGACTTTTTCCCTCTTTAAATTTAGAAATTTAATTCTAACAAAAACCTTCTGTCTACAAAATGCTTTTATTAAGTTATTGGGTACGTCACTAACTTTTTTGGTAATGTAAATGGAAGTTTTTTTAATGATCTCTTTGCAGTGGTTCAATTTTTGTAATGAAATTTTTGAAAATAAATTTCCATTACATTTATTTGCTCCCTTCATTCCTCCAAGGGTTGAATTAAACCACCTACCGTAAAAGCAAACAATTAGTTAAACCGATAAGTGGAAAAAGTATATATGATTCTTAAAGAAAAACATTTATTCATTACATTTCTACATTTTGCACGCAATATAAAAATGTATGTACAGTACAAAAAATAAGTTAAACAATCTATTATGAAATTAAAACATTCCATCGTTTATTCCAATAGGTACTAAAATTGCTAAAAATAAAATAAAATTGCGTACAACACATTTCCAATCGGAAGGAACAGCGTATGGCAGCAAAACTTTGGTTAAACGATGTACTTCATGAGAAGCACATACAAAAATAAATGAAGTAATCATAACATTTAAAACAGGGTATCCAGGAATAAGTACTAGAACACCATGTGTATCAGCTGCAAGCCAAATATGATACTGGCTTATAAATAATTCTAACGAAATTTCGCCAAACCACGCAAATAGGCTTGAATATCTGGTTCTCAGCACACCGGAAATATTTCGTAAAACTATATAGCCTACGATCGGAATGAAAACGATGTATGAATGAATTTCACTACATTCCAGTTCATTGGAACATAAGAAAGTTATGACGATATAGCAACCTATACCCATTATAGCAGCCAACGTTCCAGTTAATGCTAATCCTCGTGAAAAAAGGTTGCTGTGATTATTATCGTCATAAATGTTGTATCTCTGAGCTAGTAACAAAATCACAGCGAAACTCATACCGCACATCATTGAATACCGATCCAGCTTCCATCTAAACCACCACTCTCGTATATCGTCATCTGTTGTTACAAATAAGGCTTTCCACGGCCTAGTGACAAATACCTTCTCAAAAAATACTTCAGACATAAATAATATAGTGATGACAGTAAATAACACAATAAATTTTATTAATAAATAAAAATACTGTATTACGTTGTTTTCTGAACTTTGAGCTGTTATGTGCGGTGGAAATGCCAAAAAGCAGTATGTCATTAAATACCAGAATGAAAGTAAAGGTACAAAATAATAAAACTGATATGGTCGATTCATACATAAACATAATGTAACTGTCATAAAGTTCAATTGGAAAAGAACTCGGAAAAAACTTACTATTCCTTTATCACCACGTTGCCACACGCAACAAAACTGTTCGTAACCTAATAAAAATAAATATGATGATATTAAAACTTTAATATGCATGTTTATGGGCAAAATTCGACTTGCCCCTGTGATATGATATACTAAAATAACTAACTGCATCCAACCTTTCCATTCGTTTAACTGGTCGCGATGCAAAACTTTGGTATATTTGCTGTCTTCAGTAAAAAATAAACCCAAAACGGTGACGTATCCGATTGGAAGCCAGAAACTGAATTCGGAATAATATTTATTTTCTTTCATGAAGAAATTAGTGCGATCACATAGGAAGAAATACGACATTATAAGAGCCATTTTTGCAAGAGAAACGAAGAGGTCAAAATAGCTTCCCGTAGCAGTTGTCTGTGTTTGAAGTTCATTTTCAGGTAACTGGCTGTATTCATGGATCGGACGACCTCGCCATTTCATAATAAGTCTGTGAAGTACCATTACAACGGCAACAGTTATGCTGAAAACAAATAACAGTGTAATATACTTCTCAATGTCTTAAATACACTCAATCACAAAATTGTTTTATCGTCTTTCGTATTTGCTTTGTTAAAATAAACCTTTATTTTTATTATTATTTTTTTATGTTAATAAGTACACAGGGGTCTCAATATTAATAATCAATTTATATCCAATTATTTGTAAAAGTAATGAAATTCATTAATAAAATTATATACGAAGTCAAAATTGATAATGAAAAATATTTGTATATTCTAACTAAACCTAGTTTCTAAGCAGATTTTGGGAAAATCTAATTAAACCTCGTTTTAATATTATAAACTTAGTTTACCTTGTAAAACGGGCTTCAAATTCGTATAATTTATACAAGCAGCACAACGTGCCTCATAGTACTAAAATCATTTATTGAATTGAAACAAGATATAGCTAAATGCGGAATTTGGTGTACCTCTTTTATTTTTCTTTTACACACAATACATAATAAAAGTGCCTAAATATTCAAATATAAATGGCATACCTATATATTTTTCCATTTTTATTATATTTAGGTGACAATTTTAAAAATGACTATTTTCATATGCATTAATAATATACCTTCGAATAAATAAATACGTACGTTTAATTAACACAACAATATGTTAACAAAATACTAAATCAGAAATTCAATAATGAGTATTAGAAACCCGCACAAAAACATTTCTTGTTTTGTTCAACGTGCCATTTCGAATAGGTATAAAAGCATTTGACGTTTATAAAAAAAAAAAAAATTAAATGTCAAATGCAAATTTTGATCTAATCAAGTTCCATTTCAATAGCAAAATGCATCACATCCCTCATTCAGAAATTTTAAAAATGTATGCACAATCTACATTATTAAAAATGGAAAACTTATGTCGAGTTTTAAAATAATAATAATAATAATAATAATAATAATAAAAGTAAAATACTGTAATGTAAAAAAACTCTTCAATCTCAGCAATAAGAAAGATACTCAGAATTTCCGAGTGATGTATTTCTAGCAATGTGTCATCTTGTCAAATTTAATTATCCATTGAGTATAGGATTTTCAAATTCATCATGATATTCAAAGTTAAGAACGATATACTAAGGCCGACCGCAATATAGTTACCAAAAAATGAAATTCTTTTATAATCACGACAAACTCAAAAAATGTTCTATTATGTATATTCTATTGGTTGTACTGAGTATTGTTTGTAATTTTCAGCTATAAATCAAGTTTATATAAAGAAAGTAAAATTTAAATTTGTCATTTAACAGAAACATTTTACTAGAAAATATGTCAAAAACTTTAATCCAAAAAATAATAAGTGTTAAGCAAAAAAACTACAGTGAAAATTTTGTAACTACATCTTAAGTCTCCTCAATTACAAATGATTTTGAAAAGTTCCAATCAAAGAAGTAAAAGTGGAGTTTACATACCAATATAAATTCGTCAACAAAAATTTGATATTTTCACAATAAAGCATTAACACTATTTCCATTTATTTGAGGAACAAAGATGAAATAATTACTCCTTTTCATTTTTAAATTCATAGAAATAATACACTTGTTAATTTGACAAGACACATTTTTGTGTCTGTCAATGAAAATTTAATGGCCCACTGCGTATCAGATAATCACCTTTTCTGCAATTGGTTTCAAATATGGGCGGAGTTAAGATATATAGTATGAATTATCATGTTAATCTTTGTATTACACACGTGTATATGGAAATAGTAAAAAACTGAAGTTTTATATAGTGAAGTTGATCAAAAATAATTTATATTCGTTTATTAGAGAAACACTCAAAATTTGAAATTGCAGTTTTTATTAATTATCTCTAAGAGACATTATAAACTTACCAAATGCATAAAATGGCGAATGTAACCACTTGTAAGGTTGTGTAAGGCTCCATAGAACTGCAACATGTTCCATCATTAAAGTTCATGTAGTCATTGCAATACATATTTAGAAGAATCTGGATGTTATACTGCAGAGGGCGTTGTGCTAAATGTATTCCATCTAAACTTACTGAAATCATGCCTTCACCTACAAGTCTAATACTGCGCCATAATTCCACTTCAGAATAATAAAGAACCTTAAAGACAAATATGTAACAAGTAAAGGCAGAAACAAAATATCTACCTCAATAGCAGCTTTATTGTATAAATCAATTACTTCATTGGTAATCATGTGTAATTCTGGTTTTAGTTTATCTTGGTTTACAGGTTCTTGAAGCGCCCACAAAACCTTAGTTTTCTTTTTATGAAGTTGATTGATTGGTTGCACAAGTTTTGTTAAATTAACTTTATATTCTTCAAGCATAAATCGTGAAGCATTAGAAATTTTAATAGGTTCTAGAGCACAGCCGACTACAACTATGGATGGTGGTTCTTTGGACATTTGTAATTGTCTGAAAATGCAACAGTTAAAATAACAATAGTAAACTAACTTTTATTGTTACCGAAATTTATCAACCATTGTTCTAGAGATAAATGGAATCCCAAAAAATTCTACATTTAATTTAAGTTTATTGTCAATGTGCATCAAATTATGGACAAGTCCTTCTGGTTGCTTTACACTTATATCATCTTGTTTGAGGTGATTCACAAAAGTTATATATAAATCCTGCATTTTTCTGTCTCCAATGAAAACAAAATGAGAATTTGTTCCATAAAATGCTATGTATCGTAAACACTTTCTAGTATCACTAGAAATTGGGATATTAATAAAATTAATTAACTATCAACTATTACTTACATCTTGGTGTAACGATGTAACATACAACCGTATGGTTGCCACTCTTGGTCTCCTTTATATCGTCCATCAGACAATAACCATTTACAGGAGTTTGTTCCTGAAAATTACATATTTCAAATAAAGGAGATATATTTGAGATATATACACACACTAGGCATTATACTGTTTGCAATAAACCTAACCACTTACCATATCTTACATGAAGAATTCCATGATAGCAAATAAACCCAATTACTAAAATTAATGCAATTTTTTTTGCATTAACAGCATTAATTTGATCAATAATTTTCTCTATCCGAGACTTATCACTAGTCATAATAAATTATTAATAGGCGCTACATTGTTAATAGTCACACGCAAATTTGTAAATACTCATTTTATTATTGACAAGATCACAAGTAACAAATGTCATCTCATATGTTTATGAAATTACCACCATTGCGACCAAAAAAAATCTAAAACATTTTATTCCACGGAAAAATTACTATTGGCAGCCATGATTGTCATTATTTCTTGTTTATTATTATTTTTTTTTCAATAATTTCGGTAATATGAGGCATATCGATTTTTTTGCACCGTTAATTACTATTTTTTTTTCTTGATGTTTGTTAATATTTGTATGAAAATTTTATTTAAAAATGAAGTGAATTTTTGATACGGCCATATTGATTTTAAACAGTTGTGTCGTTTCAAATTTCAAATTTGATTGGTTAACAAGTAGCAGTTAAACGACTTACGTGTTATCTATTGGTCAACTTTTGAAAATTTTGTACGAAGACAACCGATCACTAAATTTTTATTTTATAGAAAGTCGGTGTTCGGTCGAAGAACCGGCCATTTGTTTTTAACGTTTCAGAGATGGGAAGTGTGTTTTAAGTTGTTTATAAACATTTAAATCAGTGTTGAAGAGGGATTTTCTGCTGGTAATGACAGACATTAAGGTAAACGATTATTTTTTTTTTTTTTTTTTATGTTTCAATCGGAATTGATAATATTAGGAACCATGGACGCTCATAATTTGAGGTTATGTTGGAGGCGTCGTTTATGTATTTTAAAGTTTCATCAATTTTTTGAACACAATTTCTAAACATTTTACATTTTTTGGTAACAAGTGTACCGTTTCTACAAAATAAGGGTAAGAAAGTATTTCTTAAAATTGAAACTCGATATACATTTATAAGTAGTCTCTGTGGGTATAGATCAGGAAATACTTTGTTAGAAACTGCATTTTAAGCTGAGCTGACTAAAGGTTTTCACTTCAGGTTACAGATTAACTTCACAAAGCAAAAAACTTTACTATGTTTCAAGTGTAATGCAATGTTTGTGCTATGATGGCTTTTTTTTTGAAGAATTTGTAAAATAAGTCAAAAATCAATGAATTTCTGGAAAGAAGTGTAAAGTGCAATCGATGGTATATTTCGTCTTTGGCAGCGTGTACAGTATGAAATTTTTCTGGAATATATTAAATGGTAATCTTTTATGGTTACTAGAAAACAGGATTAAAGAGATTGGCCTAATAATTTCAAAAATCCAATGGAAATTTGCAATCTATAATATTTGTGTGGTTTCCTACACTTTATATATGTTTAAAATTTTTGTTTACAATTATTATTGGCTAAATTAAATTGTACTGGCATGGTGAAAATGTATTCATTGAGAAGTATTGCTTAATCAAGTGCACGAAATT
Source organism: Asbolus verrucosus (assembly GCA_004193795.1). Taxonomy (NCBI): domain Eukaryota; kingdom Metazoa; phylum Arthropoda; class Insecta; order Coleoptera; family Tenebrionidae; genus Asbolus; species Asbolus verrucosus. Next base: position 2,006 of record QDEB01031944.1, on the reverse strand, counting down.
TTAAATTTAGTAATTCAAATTTCTCGCTCAGCTTTATGAAGTTCATTTCAATACAGAGTAAATCTTTGTTGAGGTTCTTAAATTATAACAATCAACAACTAAATTTTTTTGTTACTTAACAAGAGCATTTCACTGTATTTTTAATGAGGCATGTGAATAGTGCTTTTTTTATATACCTACAGTGAAATTCACATCAATCATCATAAAGTTTAACAATAAGTGAAAAATGAAAATAAACATTTTTTTAAATTATCAACTCATGTACTACTGTAAACAAAGAGAAGGATACAAGAAAATTGTTTTTTTCTTGTATGCTGTAACTAAGACTAATTCTTATTTTTGATAACTATGAAAATAATAACTTTTCCCAAGTGTCAAAGTTTGTTTAAAAAATGCCACTACATTTAAGTGAATTCGCAAAAGCAACTATTGTTGCTAAACTGGAAGAGGGTTGGTTAATAGCAGCTGTCAGCTAGAAATATAAATTGAAGTAAGAACAGTGTTTTTAAAATTAAAAGAAAATTGGAAGTATATCAGACTGTGGCACAAAAGGTGGGGAAAGGAAGTCAAAAAATTTCAACCGAGGATGACGATAACAATTTAATCAAATATTTAAAAAACAATCCGTTCCAACTGTTGTAAATGTTGCTCAAGAAGTTGATTTTCCTGATTCAGAGTGGATAGCTCTTGGCGCATAAAGCAACTGGATTTTAAATATTGTTCTGCTGCTAAAAATATATCCTTAGCAAAAAACACAAGCAGAGAAGACTAGAATTTGCAAATGAATATCTGGAAAATGATGACAATTATTGGAGCATCTTTTTATTCTCTGATGAAAAAATATTTCAATCATACAAAAGTGGCTGTGTTCGTGTGTATAGACCAAGGAATAAAAGATCTGTAGAAACATTGTAAGTGGTTCTTCATAAAGTGGCCGCTTTTCTATTCACGTTTAGGGTTGGATAAGTGGGCATGTACATAGAATCTGCTGGAGAGTTGAAGAATGTTTTACGGCACCATTATGATACCAATAGTTGAACAGATTTATGGAGAGAATTTCATTTTTTAGGTGATAATTTCCTATGTCACACCTCAGGGATAGTAAGAAAGTGGCCGCAACATAACAATATTAATATCCTTTTATGACCTGCTCCTAGCCCTGACTTAAACCTCATTGTATGGGGTAAAACGGTCGGGGAAATATACCATGGAAATTTTAAACTTCACAGCCACGAAGAGTTGTAGGCGGAAATAAAGACCTGTTGGGAAAACTTCACGGAAAATTATACAAGACATCATTCATTATCAATGAGGAGATCAGAAAATGTTATAGAACTGAATGGTTCAATGGTTCAAAATATAAAATAAAAAGCAGTCTAATTTACACAACATAAATTAGACCCCTTTGCTTTGCTCACAATAATACAGTTGAGAGGCATCAAGTGGTCAACATTACCGTATTAAATTGTAGTTTGCTTGGAATTAATGGAATTATTTTTAATCTGTGACTAATGAAATTAGTTTTTAAACATAAAAATTAACATGGAACTCATATGACATTATTTCAAAATTAAAACTATGGTTGGCAGTTAAAAGGATGCAATTTTTTTTAAACAACAACTTTAATTTAAAATGTTGAAAAAAATCTTAATTGCAAATTAATAATATTTATTGATGAAACGTGGAATAGTATTCTTTTAACAAATACTTCTGACTGGTGACTATAAAAAAAGTAGTGACGGGGTGATATTACTAAAGTTATATATTATCTTCAATGTGGTGAGTTTTTTTTTCTCGTCTTATATATAAAACTGAAAGCGAAATCTAAAAGATACTAACGTATTATAAAATAGTAAAATCATATTCTAAGGGCCAATTTCATAATCTAAACGTTAATGACTGATTAGCTAATTGTGGAATTAAATTTAACGCCAAATTAAAAGTCCTTTTAAGCAATATAATTTCGTAATACATTTCTGATTTCACATTAGGTAATGCTCCATTAA
>QDEB01031938.1:0-13201 GCA_004193795.1 Asbolus verrucosus | reverse complement strand
AAAACCGAAGTGAGATTTACATACCAACATCAATCAACTGTAAGTAGAAATTTGAGATTTGTACATCAGCAGAATAAGAAATAAAGCACTGACACTTTTTATTTATTTGAGGAAGTTTTCGTTTTTAAAACCACAAACATTTTACTTTTGTTAATTTGACTGGCAAAGTTTCTGTTTATCAGCGGCAAATTTACTGACTGAATAATCAACTTCCTTGCCGTTGGTTTAAAATGTCAGCGGAGTTAAGATGTACCAACAGCGACCAACAATAAATAATTTAAATCGAAAATTGGAATGTCAACATCATTTCAGTATCAATAGCGGTTTAACTCTTCCTCTTTTAAACCTGACCTGACTTGACCCAACAGGTGAACAGAGATGGCACAGTGCAATAATTTCTCATCTTCTTGGGTCAAGAAGATGAGAAATCACATGACTTTCACTTTCCCTTGTCCCATTCATGTCACAAATTGCGTCATTATTTACAATTAGTGTAACGTTTTTTTATTTAAATCTAAAAAATAAAAGAGTTTACATTTCTTTATTCTGCCTTGTGTGTCTAGCAAAATATGTACATTATTCATCTATTACAAGAATAGAACCAAAATAAACGAAACTGCAAATAAATTTTAAATCAGGCGACGTTTTCCAGTAATGAAAGATCGGTTGAATTTTTTTAAAATCTGAAAGCTCCACGCTGAAATAATAATGATTCTTTGAAAGGCGAAAGAGCATTCATCCAATTTTGTTGGGGAGATGTTGCATGTTTTTATTTTAAATCTTCGCATCTTATCACAACAGCGGCGAACGCTATTAGGGCGCTGAAATATTTTTGCCAGTAATCGTAAGCAGTCAGGTTACTTACGATTTATTTCCATTCTTTCTCCATTTGGAATATCTCGTTAGGGCTTTTGTTCTTACTGTTTATATCATTAGACGGGACTCGGCGATTAATTACAAAATCCTCTTTGGATTTAATGAAGTATCTACCCCCGGACTCGTTGAAAATTGGACATGAAAGAAGTGCGTTGTTTTGTGGATGCAGCAAAAATAGCATCTGACAGAATTGCAGTGAAGCGTAATTTACTAGAAAAGTACTCACAAAAATAAGTCCAAAGAGTGTTATTTTTCCTAAATCGAACAACTAGGTTTTCTTTTAGTCGTTAGATATAGCGGGGAGTTGTCCTGAAAACAGTTTTATCGAGAATGACGCTTTAGAATTCTTTCAAATAAACACATTCGTCTTAATAACGGTCAACTTTAATAACGTACTAGGGATATTTCCCGTTGTATTCTGTCGATTTTCCGCAACAGAAGCTTTTTTCGAAAGTTTGCCGTGTCAGATCCAATCACAAGCGTTGAAATTGATCGAACGCGATTATTAATTTGTCAAATTTTCAATTAAACGAATCATATTGATCGCGGGAATTTCATCAGAGAAAATTGACGAGAGTAGATCGTAAATCATAGTCTCTGGTCAGTACATTACGTCGATCTTTCTGGTACTCAACCAGATTACAGACCTCTAGTACAGGTAACAATTTGATTTTCACTGCGGCAAAGTCTCTAAATGCATTAGGCGAATACAGAACAAGACAGCTCTCCAGCTCACTCTCATTACTCACTAATTACTCTCATTCGGCCCGTCTCGCTTGGCTTCATTTCTCTCAGATAGGTATTAATAAACAACCGCCACTTTGGTGGATTTGACGCGAGATTTACCACCAACAGATTCAGCTCTGGTTGTTTTCATGGGGACTTGTAGCGTCGCTAATGCACGGCCCTGTTCTTAAATGATTTTCAACATTTTACCCGGTATTAAGTGATATTTTTGCCCGGGTAATTCCCATTCATCGGTAAACGACGCAGAGCTGCTTTTTAATCCATCTTGAAGCTCAGAAGTGGCGCTTTAGGCCCATTTAATTTCGCATATTGCTCTTTCCCAGGTTTCCCCTTCCTGTTACCGTGCTCTCGGCTCTCCTCAGTTCTGTCTAATTTATTCCAATTGTGTATGCAAGCACACAGTCTGACACTGACTTCGTGCAAGAGACAGAACAAACAAATCAACTGTTATTGCATCAGGTTGTGGAGTTATATTACGCGATCAGGATGAGGTATTTCATTTTATGCACGGTTGGAAGAAAAGACGCCGTAATGGATGCAACTCCTGTCCTATATAAATGTTTATCCAAGAAGAGACGGGGTTCACTTGTCTTTGCCTTTTGCCGTTATCCTCCACTGACGGAAAATTTTCATTAGGATAAAAAAAAATTGTTTGAAGAAGCGAGTAGGATCAAAAGAAATGGTGATTAATGCCACGTGTAATCTTAGACACTATTCTTTGCTCTTTGGCATGTAAACTATTTGAAACCGTTGTGAAATAAAAAGTTACCATTTTAATTATTTTTTTATTAACGCTACTTGAAATGTAAATCTTCAAACTGAAATATTTAACTCGTTGGAAATATGGAAACAAACCGAAAGTGTCTACGGAAGTAGATACTTTCTCTGGTTTAAGGGGAAGTATGTTTGTTTTCCAAACAAAACATAATAAACAAAAATTTATTCTCTTTATGCTTGTTTAAAATGACACTACGTTTCGAGGAGCCATTTGACAATTAAAAAAAAACGATAACGTCTGTACCATTTCTGCTTTTACTTTACAATTTTTTAAAGTCATGAAAAAATTAATTGTTCATCTAATTCTTATTATTTTGTTTAACAAACACAAATAAGCTAACAATCTTTCGGAAGTTAAAAATATTTTCATTAGTTAGAGCCGCGCTTCTGCTTTTTCGAATTGTTAGATAGCTATATAATGATGTATATTTTGTAAGAACTAATGCTCACGTTTTTTTCTTAACGTAGAGTCTCTAGAAACCGATGATTAAATTAAAGAACGCAAGATACTGACAACTCTAGGGTCTGTGTGTCTACACTGTTTATAAAATTTTAACCAACTCAAAATCGATAAATACGACCAGAAGACACAATCTTGCAAGATTCGTGTTGTGATTCACGTTTGAGTTTTCTAAGCTATTAGAGGCCTTTGTTGGGTTCACACGCACGATAATTTAGCAATTATTTCTTAAAACCTTGTCGGAATCACTCAGAGTTAATAACACTTATTATAAGGCGCCCTCTATATGCAAATGATGGCATGTTTGTAAATAATTTTTTTATAACATAATCTTAAATCAAATAAAAGTTTTGTATGAAATTCAGGAAATTTCAGGAAATATGTGCTTCCTCTTGACTTTTAAATGTGACCAGGTCATCTCAGTATGGATTTTTCAATATTTCACTGCACCCTGTTGCAGAGTCGCTTAATATTGTATGATATTTCACCACTGAATGTTATGTAGTATGTACCTACAGCAATAATTCATTTGACAGCTTTGAACAGACGTTCTGGTACAAGATTCTAAATAATACATTCTTCTTCATGGTATCAAAGTTTAATTTTGAGGAGTTTTTTTCTGTAAAAAAAATTAATTAAATATAAAAATTTTGACTATACTATCTAAATGTTATTAACTCAAAATCATATTGGAAAAGTCCGAATAGGAATGTAATCTAATTTTTAGTTGTTTGGAAGATCATAAAGTATAAGTGGTTCTTGTTTATATACTGAATAAATTTACTCTTTAACTGGTGAAGATTTGATGAAAGAAATAAAACAAAAAATTTTCGTCGAACAACAAATATGCGAAATTCGTTGTTGAAAGATGAAACGAATCGGCGTTTTCATTCGAACATCAATCGATTTTAAAAGAAGCTTCCTTGTCACGTGGTGGAGTAGATGTTAATTAACTGTCGTTTTTTATCAAATCTTATTTTCAACGAACTAACCGTCGCGCTGTTAACCCTTTTAAGCAACGTGTATCAAAATATACATTCCTCGTTAAATATGTTCCTTTCGTGATGAGAAGCAAATATTTGGTATAATGTAATTTTGCTTAGGCAGTTTTTATTTCGTAAAAATCTGACGCGCACCTTTCATGTTATAACTTTATCTTTGTCTTAACACTTTTATACAGAGTCGGGCTCAAAACGTTTTAATACACTAATAAAAATTTTGAAGGTGGGTTGAATTAACAAACGTGTACGCATTAATAAAAAAAGTCGCCTTATATGTCGAAGACCAAAAATTTACTCCATTTCCAACGCATGCAGTTGTTTTGAGCGCCATGGCGGAGATGAAATCGAACAAAGCTGACTGTTTCGGTTCATCCGCTGAAGTAAAGTGTGGGTGATTACGTTATTTTTGTCAAAGTCGCGGCATTTAATTTAGGATGTTTGTTTGTAAGCGCCGACTGATGTTATTATCCGTCTTAGCCGCCGACACGTTTTTGCGTGGATTGAACGCAGTAAAGAGCCTTGCTATGGGACCGCGGCCAATAATTCATCAAATCCTTAATCGAGTTATATGTAAAGTTACAATGTTTGTTTCGTATTAATATCTGCGTTGCAGACGGAGTAATCCGATAGAAGAGAACAAACAGATTGTTCCGATAGCAGTCCTTGTTTTCAGACGATATTGTGTGCGTTTAATTTGGATCAGAGTCGTGTACAGGGCGGTACCCACTGTGCCACTCTTGAATTATTACCAGAACTGATGTAAGCTGGGTTCCCTAATTAAATTACTGCGTTCAAATGTGAACGGATGCCGAAGATTAATTCTGTTCAGGTATAAAATATTATATTTAGGCGGGTATTCGTTTTGCCCCTTCACAGACGATCAAGTGCAGAAAATATCAAAGGAGTGGGATGTCAGTTCGAGTGCTAATGCAGAAGATCACATCCTTGTAAGTTCTTATAATAAATAAAACAACAAAAGACGGAAATTAAATTACGAAATAAGAAAAACATTTTGGTAGGTAGAACCTTTATTAACTCAGAAGAAAAGAAATCGCTTGAGCATCACTCACTGACATTTTCAACGATTTCACTTTCGTACAAAAACATTCTAAATTTTGCTTTTTGCTTTATTTTTTACAAAACGATTTTTATTCGTAAAAAGGCAAAGTGAAAATTATCTTTGGTTTAATGCCGCTCACGCAATGACAATAAACTATTTGAAAATGTCTAGCAATAGAAGGACATTTACATACTAGCTTTAATCTGGAATTAAAAATTTCACATTTACCCAATAACACAACTAGAAGTAAAGGACCATCGCTACTGGAGAAAAAAGATGATTTTTTCTTTTCAAATTCATTAAAATGGGACTTCTGTTAATTTGATTAACAGATTTTCCTGCCAGTCATTGTCAAAAAATGAAATAAAATTGTTTAAAAATGTGAGTGTGAAGGATAAACTGATTTCAATATTAATTCAAATGTGGAAAATTTTAAATCTCATAGAGAGCCTTGTTAATGACTACCACATACTTATGTTGCTAGTAGTTTTTTTGTGCATATATTCTCTGCTTTTTTTTAAATTTATGATTACTGATAGAATAGCAATTTTCTAAAATATGTTTTTTCTTAGAAAAGGAACAACATATGTGTTCACATCTAATGATAACCATTTCTTGAGTACCACCATCTATATCGACGTTATTTTGCAAAAATTTACAGTTTTCAGTTCTGCTCATCTTACAGAAATTTCTTTTGTCATTACCATTTCCATTTTCCATATTTTATATTTTCAGAAATGTGATTAATAAAGATTAGAAACAAAGCCCTCAAGTTAGTACCTTGACGATCTCCAGAACTGATGAAATTCTGTAAAGATTTATTTATTTTTTATTAATGAATATATAACCTAAAAACAAACGATAGCTATAAAGTAATAATCTATGCGAGAGTTTTGTAATGGAGTAAAATAGACTGTAGTGAATCATGTTTTCTTAGATGAAATACGTAGGTTGCAAATTTTCGTTAGTTTATTTATTCTTCGCTGGAATATTTACAGTGATATTTCTGACATCAGGTTTATCCTAAAACTCTACGCAAAATCTTTAAAACTATGAAGCCTTTGGAAAACTAAACTAATGAAAGTACCAAGAGTCTGAATGTGTAATACAAAATAGTTCAAAGATTACTGTGAAAATTGTTGTAAAACACCTAAATGAAATAATATTTTTTGATAATGCGACTTTTGTCAATTTTTGTAAGAATTTAAATTACGCCTTATAACCTGAAAATTCAACATATCTTTCACACTACTGCCTAAGTGAGCAAAAAGATTTGGTACAAATTAATAGCCAATGGTCCGGTTCTTATAAATCATCAAAATATATCTACAATTGTGAAATTTTGACATATACTGCTCTACAATACTTTATAAATAAATTTAAAGTTTCATGAGTCATTAATATATACTTTCATTGCACATCCGTATAATATCAAAGCAGTCAACATATGGAATAGCATTATTTTATAATGAGTCATATATGGTGGGTAAGCGTTAAAAATGTAAATTATGTGAGACAATCCGTAAAATAAATATTCTTATGATATGACTACTATTCCCGAGTCTTTTAGCGCACTAGCATTAGCGAGGAGCGCTATAGTGTTTGATCATATCTCAGTCGATCGCTCGCTCGCTCGTTCAGTGTATCCGATCGTTAATTTGAGAACGCTTTGACCTATCGAGTTCAAATTTTGAACACGAATTCTTTATCAAAATCTACAATTCAAGTTCTTTAATGGGCATTGTAGCTCGGGGATGCGCATCACACTTCGTTATTAATTTGGATAACACGATCAAACTTTGCAGGTTTATCAGAAACATCGAACAGAAGCAAACAAAAAAAGAAAAATTCAAATCCGTTGTTTCACGCATCCGTTATTAGCTCTCCAACTTCTAAGAGAAAAAATCGAATTTTCTCCCAAGTGGTTTACGATATCGAAATACAGCTTTCAAATATACATTCCTTGTCCCATTCCAGAAAGGTAAAATGATATGAACATTGCATCCCATCTAGGGATGCAACCCCCATCGCGAGATATAACATAATGCAAGATAACAACGTCAAATTTTACAGTTAAGTTATACAAATGTATAAACGTAATATGAAAAAAAAAAAAAATGCGATTGGTTCAACCAACGCATGCGTATATAAAAATCGAAATTTTTCTTCAAAATGGTTGAAGGTGTCAAATACGGCTTTCAGATATGCATTCCTTAGGGGTAAAATAACGTGAACATTGCACCCCGCTAGGGTGTAATTTCTTTCTAAAAAGAAAACACCGTCTGATTTTACAGTTTTTACAGTTCGGTTATACAAACCTCAAGAATATATTATGAAAAAACAAAAAAATATTTTGTTCTTAGAACGTTGATTGATTGGTTGATTTTAGAGGTATATCGGTTTCAAAGGTCCACAAAAATGAAATATTCGCGAGTTTAAAGATTCACATGCTCCGACTTCCAGGCTTTTTCTTCTGTCCAAGCTTTGTTCTTTTTTCGTTTTTATTAGTGCAGTTTATGTCTTGTTTAAAATTTAATATAGCAGTCGTTATGTATCTTTACGGATAATATTTTTTTACAATAAAACGCTGATTGCGGTGCGAAATTTTGACGGTTAATTTACAACCATCCTTGCTCTTGATTCCTAACTCGAATTCAGTTTGAGCAAAATTGAGTTTCCAGAAATAGAAGAATTGCGTTTGCACCACGCAGTGCGGGATCAAAACGAAAACTTTGCGGAGGCCATAAGTAATAATAAAGTTCTGAATGTCCGAGAAGTTATTGTCTTTATTTCGGAAGTGCTGAGATATATCGTTTCATTAAAGTTGGGAAGTGCCGCATTACTCTGTGTGTTGCATCTGCTTTGGAATACATTCAAACTAATTAAGTTTCTTGCAGTTCTTACTGCAGAGTGTGTTTGACTTGTAATTTTTCAGTCCACACATTCGGACCACTTCTGTGGCGATACACCTGGGCAGGTGGAGGTAATCGATCGATCCACGCGGCGCCAAGATGGCGCTTGACGTTGCTTGTGGAACGGTCTCCCCGTTATCAACCATCCCTCGACTGCATTTTGTCGACAATAAAAGCGCAACACCTGTTTGTTCTTTACAACCCCGAAATTGACTGACAATACTGACATTTATTCCGGGATTTGGGTCATTAAATTTGCCCTGTTATCTCTACGGTTGATCACAATACGGAAAATTTTTGTTTACCTACTTTTCCCACTAAAAATAGAGCCCCATTCTTGATCGACGTGAACCTATGGCGCTTTGTATCAAACGGAGCGCTGCCGGTGCATGATTCTGAAGTAAATAATGTTGGAGATGATTTACGACCTCAATGAAAATCAAAGTTTTTATCTATAGATGCGTTCTTTGAAGCTCGCTTAGAAATTTATTATCTTGCCGAGAAAAAGAAAAGTTCAGATGGAATTTTCATTGTGGAACTTTATTTTCGATCTGTTTATTTATTATTATGTTTGAATGGAGGAAGTGGGTCGATTCGATAAAACTCAACATGCAAACCGACTAGATTTTTTTTACGAAAGATTCTGACAATTTTCACCAAATTTTAAAATCTTAGATTATATAAACAATAGGTGCTCCCTATTGATTTTGTGCATACTGGGTCCAATGTTACCCTGATTTTCATAACTATCGTGTTTACATTTGCGATGAAATTTTTTTTTGATCAATTCTGTTAAAGGGTCAGTCCATGTCAAATGAACCAACTCATTTGCTTTGATCTCACAGATTTATTTTACTTTTGTTGTATGTAATTGTTGGAACGAACATGGTTTTAGACAACCCCTTGTCTGACATAACAGTTCAATGTTATAAATATTTGAACAAAATTTACGATTCAAATCAGTGATGACACAGTAAGTGCTCATCAAGACAAACCATATTCATAATTGAATTTGACTACAAAATCATTCCTTTCCGTAAAAAAACGTAAACGTTGTAAACATTGTATGCGAAAATTCCGAAACCGTTTTCCATTTCACTGATTGATAAATATTCGGTAAAAATTTCATCTCACGGACATTATGGGAATGCGAGATGAAGCAGTTCTGAATTGTGCGAATTATAAACGTTGTGATAATTGTTGCCAGAAATACTGAACAGTGTTTTAACAACAAAAATGAAATAAATTTTGTAAAAACGCCTTGAAAACTGCATGAATTTGTACACATTGCATTTGAATTTTTAACTGTAAACTGAAACTCTGTAAGGTTGGAAGTTGAATACCCAACATCATAATAGAAATCAAGTCTCATATATAAATATACATATATTTGAATAAAATACGACTATTTAGTAACACAGATCAGAATAATTAGAAACATTTATAAATAATGGCCGTAAAATCAAGGTACATGAATTCGTCTTTTGACATGCAATGACCCTAAATAATATTGACAGGACTGAAACATATTGAAAGATTAAGATACAACATGAGATTTCGCGCTGCGCGGATGTTTGATGGACAATCACATCAGCAGCCCCTTGATGAATATATGTTTTCCCATGTTTTAGAAAGAAGGAACATTAGTTAGAAGCAGGCAGCGCCGCCCAGCTCCACGAAAGTTCTTTCTTCGAGGGTGTGACCTGACCGGAGTGACCTAATCGAACAATTAGTTATTGAACATCGGCATCATTGATCTGAAAGTCATCAGCTTGTGGCAAATTACTCACACTTCCGCACACAAAAGCCGTATCGACCGTCTCTGACACAGAGAGTAACGTCCATAAACCGACCACCACACCGCAAATCGCGTAGACGAACAACCGCAACCCTTTTAAAAATTCTAATTGTTGCACCGCAGCGACTTAGAATTGACTAAGTTTCCCTAATGAAGCTCCGGATTCGACTTGTTTTTTGCACTGTTATTATCAGAAATTTTCATTAACCGTGTTTATGTTCAGATATTACGTACTAAGGTAATTGCATTTGCGCTGTTGCGTTGTGGTTCTAGTGGACCCAACCAGATGTAACCACATAATTCTAAACAATGTAATGGATCGTAAAGAATATCAACAAATAGGTGGGTAATGGACAAACATTGTTAACATGTTCAAATAGAATTCACACTAAAAAAATATTCAACATCTCTTTTCCCATCGGATCTATTAGCAACCGATGCGAGGAACAATAACGTCACTCCATCTGTTAATATCCAACTAATAAAATGAAGGCATGAATGTATTGAGTGTCTACTGAGGAATTCTTTTTCTTTTAAAACCGAATCCCACGTGGCTACCGAAAGCTCTTTCCTCAAAATAGTGGTAGATTCAGAATGGAGATACATTTAAATATTACGTTGGGAATGGTTCTTTAAAAGTTGGAATTTTCGAGTAAAGGTGTACTATAGTCAACCCTGTGGAAATTTGAGTGCGTGGATAATAAAAGTAATTACTTTCAGAGTTCCTTTACGTCTATCCACAAATACAAGATTGCAACATTAATAACAATAAGAGCAAACAACCAACAAATAAAGTAAATACGACCCTGTTGATTCCCTCTGAAAGGAGATCTAGATACCGGGAATTTTTCATTTCATAAGTCTAAATTAAACCGTAGAAATTCAAACAGTCTGGATGTAGAAAATGAAGTTGGGTGAAACTTCGAGCAATGGTTTTCTGAGAAAAAAACTGATATGTGGCTTGAATCGTCTCATAACTTGAAATGTAGTAAATTCTGATAATATAAATCGTATTCTCCAGATGGCGCGTCAGGAAAATTTAAAGTTCGATGTATTACGAAGATGACATTGTGTTTATTTCTTTATAATCTAATGAGTTCATTTCATGCACTCCCTTTTTTGTACCCGTTTTTCTCTTAACGCACCCTATTAAATTCTAGATATTGTTAGACTGGGATGATAGATCAAAAATGTTTACTCTGATTACGATTTAGGTCATTCTTTGAATAGAAAAGTAAAGCATAGCATGTGTGTACTTTGGAAGGGGTCAAGTGTTGCAGTGGATGTTTGCGTTTTTGAGTGGAAAAAATAAATAATTTGTGGCCTGTTGAGGATTGCTCCATGCATTCCGAAAAGACGCAGAGAAGCGAATTCGTTGAAACAATGTCTTGTCTGCTTCTCCGACTCCCGTGGGGTGAGAGTTCCATCAACTTCCAGACAATCAGAATACAAAATTCCACTCATTCACTCCGTGAATGACTCTTGGTTTATTTATGCTCCCTTCTGTCAATTTACCCTGTCATTACAACGAGAGAGTTCATAAGAATATTTCATGCAAAACACAATTGACTTTACAATCTCGAAGAGGAAAAACAAAAGAATTACACTAAAAGTTGGCGAAGTTGAAAAGTCGACTCTTTTAAATTCGTGACTCTCTTAAGTAATTAGAGTAAAAGGAAACTTTTCTTGCACTTTACTGTCAAGTTACCTATACAGAGCGGCGGACAACATCCGGATTTCAGAAGTTTCCTTGAATCAACTCTTGAGGCTATTTATACATGATAGCTTATTTAACTGGTCTGGTTGAAGTTTATAAAGCAGTTTTGCATGTCCTTGGGCTGTTTGAATGAAGTGTATGAACATTACCATTATTTTCCTTATTCAATTAGCTGGTGTTGCAATGTTTGAGGTGGCACTCCAATTTCAGCCCTCGGCCAAGAACGAGCTGCTATAATTCAAAAAAAGCGCGTATACACCGCCCAAATTTATTAAAAGTAAAAGCTCTTATTCGTTATGTACACTTGTTGCGAAATAAATGAAACGTTTAGAATTTCAAAACCAGATTTTCGTTAATATTTGCAATTTTAAAACTTTGAAACAAATAATAAAATGTACACAGAAAGTTCACGGAAAATCTAGTGGGTTTAACCCCGAAAAGTACCTGTCTACCTACTCGTTTTTTAATTTTTGTTTCAAATTATTTTAACTGCAACATTCACTTATGTTCAATAAATGTGAAAAAATTAATTCCGCAATTTTTTAACTTAACAGTTTATTGTTTAATTTGTCAGCTAGCGCGTTAATCAAGGTCACGCACTGGTAAATATTCCGTCGTTAGCTTCAAATAAAAAAAATAAATGTAGTACACTAAAGAACTGCCATAAAATAGTTTACTAAACAAAATAATTACATTTAAATTCGATCCTTTAAGATTGCAACAGAAATAATATATTGTAGTTATCACCTTAGCTGAATTCGTATACAGAAAATATTTTTTTTGTTTATTTTTTTTATATTTCATCAACATTAATGTAAAAATTTATTGTCATTTTAGAAAAATGCAAAAAACAGTTTCACATAGAGCTAGCAACAGATGAAGTAGATTCATATTTGAAGAGAATAAGCTGAAATGCGCATTTGTATGATAATTACAATAATTTCGCGTTAAATGCATGGGGTAAAATGGGGTGATCCTGGTTTCATCGACTCTTGGAAAGGGCGCATAAGTGAATATTTAATCTGCTGGTGGCGACTCCCCGAATAAGGGTTCTTGAAGCGCATACAAAGTGAAAATAAAATAGTGTTGTGGTTGTCGATGTTCTGGCTCGGCAAGCTTGTGCTTTGTTTTTTTTTTCCCCTACATTTTATGTTGTTGTGTGGGGTCGTTCTCGGTCGAGAGCACATGTTATGCAGATGAAAGAATAGAAATGTCTCTATAGCCAAAGCAATAGAGTCGTGAAGATCAGTGAGCGGAGGAATGTTTAAAACGACAACGTGGCTATAAAAACACTCTCTCATTGATTGCTTCCAATCGCTCCCGCAATTTATCGCACCCTCTGGAACGCGGACGCAAGGCATTTTACAAGAATCAGTCGATGCAGATTAATCCATGCTTGATGGGGTTTAACTGGATTACTTCATAATTTGTTCGTGGTTTCCGGGAATCCACACCGTGATTACAACGGATCGACGGCGAGATATCGGCAGAGTTACACAAACTATCGATTTAAATGTGGCCACGTGTTCAGACCATGGCATACAAGCTGCGACAGAATGTAGACACGAAATAAAGATTAATACAGCATTTACCCGAGGAATTTCTTAGCGAATGAAATACTTGTACAAATCGCTAGAAATACTTGAGAATATTAGGAAATACATTAAAAGCCTGGAAGTCGAAACGTGTGGATCTTTGATTTTTGCAGACTATTGAAATTGATGTACTTCTAGAATCAACTAATGTCTCATCCATTTATTTAATTTGGGTGCAGAATCTGCACCTAATATTAGCGCACTTGCATTATTTTGTACGCATTTTCATGTAAAAAAGATCCTCCCAGTTGGTTGCAC
>QDEB01031898.1:0-16137 GCA_004193795.1 Asbolus verrucosus | reverse complement strand
CTCCGACTTCCAGGCTTTTTTGGTCGTTAATTCGCTAATTTTTTCACTCTATGTGATCGTGTAATTAGTAAGTATAAAGAATCCAGCGTTCATTTTCCTCTGTGACTATACACAATATTGTGTTACAGGTGTCCCTTATCCTTATCATATTTCTGGCAATTCCACATTATGTTGACAAACAGATTTTTCACAGACCATCGTCCAAAATGTGTTAACCACACCCTCAATGTTGGTATAATTATTTTTAACATGAAAACCTACTACTACGAATGTGTAGTAATAGAATAAACTCTGGTGGATTTATTTCTTCGGTATGATTAAAAATAAATCATAAACCTAAAAAAAAATACTTCCAAAAACATTTCAGCGAGTTCAAAGGCAATATGAAAATTTCTTCCATCATTGCTTAAAGTGAGTAGTGAGCTTTTAATAAGGAAAAAATTTCTCTTTTACTATTGCAATATTCCTCTTTTCTTAGCTTTTCCAAAAACGTATCACGTAATATAACGGCTACATTTAAAGTTTCAAACTTAGGGGTGACTGAAAGTGCAACGTGAAAATAACCAAGTTGTAATTTTAGCTTTTTGTGATATAAAATTTCATAATTTCATGCCACTGCCTTTAAAACTGCAATCCGAACTCTTTGTGCAAAATATAAGAAAAATAACATAATAAATAAATAAAGAGCAATTGTATAAAAAGAGTGTAATAAATATAGCGGTCAATTTTAGGAGTGCCCAAATCCAATATTCTCAAAAATTTAAATTTTAGTTTTTTTACAGTTGCTTGCTGTCATATGTATACATTTTTATTTAATTATTTTTTTTAGTTAAATCCTTTTTAATTTCTTTTCTTTCGAATCATTATTAAAATTATCCGAGCTGTCAGACTGCTAATATTGCCTTTATCGGTACAACATTAGGATTAGTTCATCGAGAAAGTAAGATCGAAGGAAAAATTTTAAATGGATGAATTGCATTTAATTATAAGTTTAGAGTTTTTTATTAGGAATACGTAAGCGAATAAGTGAATTTATAATTTTAATTGATTTCAGGTACTGGTTCGTACAGTATTTTTACTTATATAGTAATTTTGCCGATTTTTAATAAGATAATATAATATTTAGTAATTACTAATCAGTTGTTACCCAAGTGTTATTTCAATTATAATAATTATTGTTATTTTATTTAATTTCCCTGTAATATACACGTAAAAATAACCCTTTTCCGTCGTGTTCTCGGCATTGTATCAAAAGACACGTTTCTTATGGGCGGAGAGCCTCGAAAAGCCGTTATCTTTCGCACGGATCATCTGTTGCTGAAACTAAATAGGGTTTGAAACCAAAATAATTTATCTGTTTCGGTATCTACAGTTGAAAACATTTAATTATTATAAATGTTCAACAAAATTTATGAGATTATTGTGGAAAATATTTTGCAACTGCTTGATTCATGTTAAAAGTGAATGTGTGAGTCGTCAAATGTTTAAAAAGTGAATTTTTATTCGTCAAACTCCCACTCATATAAATAGATGAGCTATTGAGAAACTGGATTACTTGCAGTCTGCCGTGCAAGGCCGTAAAAATTAGATTAAGTTTAGATAGCAAATAAGTCAGTATGACATATACAGTAAAAATGTCAATTTTATTTAAATTTTATCATAAATAGGCATCACAAATAGATCGAATTACTTTAAAAATGTATGTAATACCTAAACCTGCAGTGTTACATACAATTCATGTTTATAACTACATAAATAAATTATTATTATATATAAAGTGCGATCAAAAATAAAGCACCTCTCGTTGTTACTTGATGCGACAATGTTTTTGCCAATATGTCGTATTTTTCACCTGTCAACAATTTATAAAGTTAGGTTAAAAACTTCCTAAAATTACTGTTAAAAATAACTGTAACGAAAACTGATTCAATAAAACTTGTTTAATTTTTAAAAGAACTGTTTTTGTTTAAAGGCAAGAATGAATTTTTAATATGTAAACGCGTTTCAAGCAACAGAGAAGCGGAGAATGACAGATTCGATAACAGCAAAGATGACAGATTAGGATGAAACTTAGATCTGATACTATTAGCTCAGACATGCGTTCCAAAAATGAATTAGCAGTGGGTGATTACTAGAGGTTTGTAGTTTATCTTTGATCATACGCGTTACATATATTTATATTATACTCCGTGTTCATAAAAGAATATAGCATCAAGTGACCACTGGAACTGACAGCTCCTTATAAAGCGGCAAAAGACTTTTTTACATTATGTTACATTATTTTTTACATTATTATTTAATAAGAAAATAACAATCTGTAAATGTATTTATTCAGAATGTCGCCTTTTTAGTTTCCAGTAATGCAATAACGATTTTCAAAATTTCAACAGGTGTATCTAGAGACAACTACTGACAAGTACTTTTTTGTTTCAATTCAGAACTAAAATATTTACGAGGGTTATTATACATAAAAATTGTGTAACTTAATCGTTAGAAAATATATTCTTAATTATTCTTTAGAAATATTTCTGTAATATCATAACTGATGACTGTCATTTTTATTAATGATATTCTATCAAAATTCGGATATATTGTAATATTTAACTTTACTGGTTTGCGATATTTCCCACGACACGCTTTATCGTAGCAGTATAAAGTAATGTGATCTTTATTTCTTTTATGCAAATTTTAGAACGCTTTACCTTCAAAAATATAAATTTCTATTAAAAAATAATTATCAAATTCCTAAATTCTCTTTCGAAATTCTACTTCAAGAAATTAAAAGACAATTTTTATTTAATTAATAATGTAAACGATAAATTCTTCCTAATAAAGAGTCTGTTTCGCAAAAATTTTATAAAAAATAAGAAAACATACATTTTACCATGGTTTTTTGTAGTTCGTGTTTCTTTTTTTTTGTAAAATTTAACATTGTTATTTTAATTATTATCAGTTAATCAAATATGAATGTGCTAGGTCGATATCTCGTACCATTTTGGAGAAAATTGGGTTTTTCTATCGAAATTTTTGATAGCCAATTGCGCATGAGCAAATAGTGTAAAGCTAATTTTTTTTTTACATAGCTTTCATTCGATTTATACAACAAATCTGTAAAATTTGAAGATTTTGTCTTGAATTATATTTTATTTAAGGGTTGAGGGATGTACACTTCATCGGAGTGCAGTGTCCATGTGTCATATTACCATTTTAGATTGAAATAAAGAATGCCTGTATGTGAGCCGTATTTCGACATCTTGAACCATTTTCGAGAAAATTCGATTTTTCTAAGTGGGCATACACAGGTCAGGTTGTTTTTCATATAACACACTTTAAATATGCATAATGAAGTTGTAAAATTTAATGGTGATATCTTTAATTATGTTGTATTTAAGGGTGGAGTTTGCATCCTCCTGGGGCGTATTAGTCGTACCATTTTGACCCATTTGGAATGGGACCAGGAATGGATATCTGAAAGACGCATTTCGATATCTTAAATCATTTACGAGAAAATTCGATATTTCTCTTAAAATTTTGAAAGTTAATATCTCATGCGCTAAACAACGAATCTTCATTTTTCTTCTTTTGTTTGCCGTCGATCGATGTTTGTAATAAAATGACAAAATTTCATCGTGTTCTCTTAATTTATAACGAAGGGGTGGTGAGGACCCCCCACAACGCTTGCAGCTACATTGCCCATTAACGAAAGTAGATCTACAAATTTGGTGTACAAAATTTGAACTCGATAGGTCAAAACGTTCTCAAGTTATCAACGTGATGTTCTAGACATGAACGGTGTTCAAAAAAAAAGCCTGGAAGTCGGAGCGTGTGGATCTTTAAACTCGGTGGATCTTTGATTTGTGTGGATCTTTGAAATTGATTTAATTTATTTAATCTGGGTACAAAATCTGCACCTAATATTANNTTAGATCTAACAATTTAACAAAGAATCCGTACACAAAATTTGAACTCGATAAGTCAAACCGTTCTTACACTATCGACGTGATGTCCTAGAGGACCACGAGCGAATGAGCGAGCGAGTGACATGAACAAGATCAATAGCGCTCTTCGCTAATGCTCGTGCGCTAAAACGGTCAAGTGGCCTATGACTTTTTTCGTAACGTTTGGCTTAGGGCTTAAATCCTAATGAAGCACAAGACTCCAAGGCGCTATCAAATGTCAAAATTGGCGAATAAAATGAGAAGCTACGACATACGTTCTTCAAAGCAAAATCCTGCATGAGGCGACTTGACCGTTTTTTTTTTTTTTGAACACACGTTAGGAAAGAACACAAGCGCTCTTCGCTAATGCTCATGCGCTAAAAAAATACCTTAAATTTTAAATTTTAAAGTTTTAAATATTAAATTTTTAAATTTTTAAATTTTGTAACGTAACATCTTAATTACGTTTATTAATAAAAGGCGACGTTTTATGGGCTTAATTATTAAAACTTTTGAAGCCAAATCTATGTAAATAAGAAATCCCACAAATTATTCTTGCTGATTATATTTGCTACACAGATTCATAAGTAATAAAATTTAATAAAGCAATTAACATTCCATTTGATGATTTCAAGATTTTTGGTGTAATATATGTTATCATAATATCATAGATTTGATCGTATCTATCGGTACTTTGGTTACAAGCAACAATGGACTATATAATAATTATTATGAGCAGGATGATCTTTAACGGTTAATTTTAGTATTACTGTAAGTAGCTAGATATATTATTAATGTTTAGAAAGTGAAATAAGCTTGTGAATTTTGGATGCATAACATTTCAGCAATAAATAACATAATTAGTAACATAGTAATATGAGTATGGAACCTTTTTAATTCTTCTATGGATTCTGTATTACACAAAAAATAAATGAGATAAAAATGTATTATTTTTATGGACTTGTTAATTTGGCAGATCTCGTTTTAAGTTTTGACAGGTAATTTTTCCAAAATATCGATTTTTGACTGATCGAAAAATCTACGAAGGAAGTAGTGATGTTAGTAATAATGGTAGTAATATTTCTAATGTTTCGAGTAATTTCAAGAGGAATAGTTTTCGAGCTAATACGAATTTTGCTGATTTCCCATAAAGAATTATTCATAATTTGTACCAACTCTAGTTTTCAAAATTGCACTTTTTCCTCACTAAAGTTCGGTAGACTAAAATATTAAATTATGTAGGCAAATCTTTTGCACTGTTACAAGCCCTTTCTTTCAAGAGATATTAAATATTAATATAATTTTTCTTGACCTTCTTGGTAGCCTTTAAAAGATATATTGTAAAGAAATTAGTTAGAAACTGTAGTATTATAGCTACTGTGATATGTTACAATAAAGTAAAACACATTTTGAAAATGATAAAATTTATCCTTCTTATGTAAAATTTTAAAGTTATTCTCCCACTTCTTCAAAAGGGTTAAGTTTGAAAAACTTGCATTTATATCAAAACAGATTAAGGAAAAAATATTTTTCACGGTTTTTGGAAAAAATGGTTTTCAACATTTAAAAAAGTTTATGGCAATCTAAGTGTAGAGTTTATCCCGAAAACAAGGTATTCTTCTGAAAACAATTGAAAATTCTCTGAACTATAATTTGTTAATAATTGTTAATTCTTTTTAATTTTCGAGTTATGTATAAGCAATTAGATGATAGGAACCAACTAAAAGAACGAATAGAGTAAGAATTTATTATTATTCTCATACCTTTATGTAACTATATAACTTAGCTATCAATCAATTTTTAAATGGGATTTTAATTGTGACATAAAGCAAATAAATAAATTTAACTAAGGAAGGAAATAAGGAAATAATCTTCATATATCATATAAAATTTTTGATATCAAATACTGACTAAAATGAATTTATGTTTCAAACTACCCAAAATGTTTTAGAAAAAATTTAGGACTGGTAAAAGGATATAACCCTTCATATATTTAAATTTTATTTTAGACAACGTTATTTATAATTTTTCCAAATCCTGTATCTTCATTCTGAAACACTTGTATATTGTGTATTTTAATAAATAATAAAAAGTGTTTTATATCAAAATAATAATTTATTGTCATTAAATTAACAATATTTACAATACATATAAAGGTACATATATTACATATTGGCATCTTGGCATCCTAGGTATATTATCGCAGATTGAAACCGGACTAGTATCTGTAACCTCCATTACCAGTTTGTTGAGATCCACCAGAACCGCGGAATTGTTGTTGTTGGGCAGCAGCAGGACCTCCATACTGTTGTTGTGGAGCTGCAGCACGACCTCCAAATTGTTGCTGGGGTGCGGCGGGACGGCCTCCAAATTGTTGCTGGGGTGCAGCGGGACGGCCTCCAAATTGTGGTTGAGGAGCAGCAGCACGGCCTCCAAACTGCTGTTGGGAACTAGCATCAGGAGCTCCATATTGCTGTTGAGGTTGAGCACGGTATTGTCCCTCATCTCCTTGATATCCACCACGAGCTTCTTCAGCCTGGTTAAATTCTAATGATCGTAAGATAGCGTCAGGAATTGGTGGAGGAGTGGGTAAGTGATCGCCTTGAGGTTGAAAACCGTTTTCATCAGCAGTGTAGGAAACTGAAATTTGCTGACCATCAGGAGCGGTGTAAGAGTAAGAACCTTGAGCGGCTTGAGCTTCATCTTGTGATCCGGCATTCTTCAAATATCCTTCTTCTTGAGCTTGAATTCCATCTCCAGTTTCATAGGCGAAGTTATAACTTCCATCACCATTGACATTGTTTTCTAAACGAAGAATTGGTACTTGAGCTTGACCAGAAGCACCACCGGAAAATCGACCAGAGGCTCTACCCGAATATTGACCATCAGAGTACTGGCCGGAAGATCCACCAGAATATTGACCGGAAGATCGGCCCGAATATCCACCAGATGATCCACCGGAATACTGACCGGAAGCACCGCCAGAATACTGACCGGAAGAGCTACCAGAATATTGACCGGATCCCGATGAAGAACCTGAAGAACCGCTTCGTTGAGGAGGAAGATATTTGCTGTCAAGACGAGCACAGGCAGCGAAGCCAAATAAAGCCAAAGCTAAAACTACCTGTAAATCATTTACAGTTATGTTTATTTTAATAATTAATTATAACGAGCGTTTTTTAACACTGTAAAATTTAAACTTGAATAGCAAATTAAAAAAATATATATGTTTATATAATGTCTTACTTGTTTCATATTGAAAGTTAAGATTGGAGAATTGATCAGTAAAATGATGATGCTGAGATTCGGTAGTTTGCTTTTATAGAAAACAGTGGCTCCCTCCTAAACAAGAGGATGAGCCAAATGTATTGCAAAATCAGATTACCTGCAGGGCAAGGTCGTGAGTAAAAAATAGTTACTTAAGTATTGTCTCATTTAATTCATAAAATTTAACGGAGTGACAGGCATGTAATTTATAATAATTGATTGGCTAGCAACTTTTCATGATACTCATTACTACCGCAGGTATGTATACTATATCCATATTTTGGCAAATATTTATTAAAATCTGTATTATTTAATAATTATGATACATTTTATTAAAAAAAATCCTTATTTATTTTTCTTTCATTAGTGACCAATTTAAATGTTTGTATAATCTAGAGGTTGAACTTGTAACAATGGTTGAAAATAAATGGGTCCCCTTCAGATAGTGATAATTGCTACATATAACAAAGACTTCTAACTTATAAGAAAGAGGTTTGATACAATTTGTTGTGTAATTGTTGTAAATTGTCACCAAGATTTCACACAGGTGTTGAGAGTTATTTTTAGACAAGATAATTATAATATTATTAGATAGAAGTATTAAAATTGTGAAGGCTTTATTACATTTTAATCTAATTTTGAGCTTAATAAACTAATAATGAATATTTTACTCATTTTATTAATGCAAAAAATTCAAAATAAAAGGAAAATAAATATATAATACATAAAGTCGAAGACAACATGAGAGGGTGAAGACAACTTTAAGCAACTCATTGTCTTAGCATAAACTTTATTCGATAACAAAGAAACATGTTGCTATTAGTTTATCGGACACTGAAATTTAGATCAGGTTATATTTATAAAAATATTTTACTAAATGATACATTAACAGAAAATTATTATACTTATTTTTTCTTTTTTTTTTTAACTTTTATTCGATAGTATCAACTATAATTTAGTTTTCAGTTGTGATATATAATTATGTCAATTTTTCAGTTTTTTTTTTTTTTTGGCAAGGGATATTTTTACTCATATGATGAGACCTAATTGAAACGACAAAGTAAACTTACTTATTTAACAACTGTTAAGTATAGCTAGCTTATTTGTCAATTAAGGCAGATCTGTATGCAATTTTGATGTCCATTACTGATAAAAAATTAAACAGAAATATAAATGAACAAATAAAAAGGAGATTACAATCATTATGTTAACTGCAAAAAAACATGTTAAACATTTGATTTTGAATTATTTAAAATTATTTAATTTGAAACACGACTGTTATGATTGAAAGAAGGTAAATTACATTTGTATTTATTTTTTTTTGTAAATATGAAAACTTGACTCATGTCTTTTTTCTTTACTGGGTTATTTCGTAAATTTTCAGAACATTAATTCTGTCTTCCTTATAACGAAACATTTTTTTTAATGGGTGAAATATTCTCCGTTTTCATTGACGTAATTTTTACATTATATTGATGGTTGTAAATAACTGTAAATAGCCAAGATGTTGTAATACTGCTTTCCTTTAAGTATATTCGAGTAATAAGCATAACAATTTACGGTCGATTATCTTTAAATATATGAAATTTTTTAATATGTTGCTATAGGCTATATTTTTTGGAATGACTATCACGATATTCTGACTGTGAAAAGATAACATAATATAATCAATTAAAATTAATAATTCAAACATCAAAAGAAGCGAACACCAGTGAAGTAAAATGATACTAACTATTTAAATAATCAAAAACTGAGAAATAAAAATTAATGACTGGTTAATGCAACACCTAACTTTATTATAAAAAATTCGTAAAAACTCGTGTTCAAAAGATGCACTAATTGAAGATTTTCAGTTATTAATGAGTTATGTAAGAATAATAACTTCACAAATTATCATGGGAATGTTTCATTTGGCCTATATTCATTTGGGTCATATTTAATTGAAACCAAAAATGTTCTTATGATCCGTTTTAATGTAATTAACATATCTATTTTGAGTAAACATTAATTTAACATGCCCTTTTAAAACCGTTGTAAATGTATTTAATATAATTTAAAGATAATTTACATGCAGCTGTCTAGAAAGTATTTATTTAGTAAATAAATATGGAAGTAAATAAATTAATAGGCAAAATGTTAAAATTAGCCCTCTTGACACCTTTCTAGACAAGTCACATAATAATGTTGCTACACATCATTTGTATTTCCTGTTTTTTTTTTTGCACAATTATTATCTATTACTGTTATTAACTATTAAAATAATTGGTTTGACAGTTTAATAAAAAAGATTTTAAGTAAAAAGTGTGTTATTTAATTACTTAATATAGTAAAATTAATTAATTAAAGCAAAGTAAGTTACTTCTACCGTGTTGACGTTTGTAGGGTATTACGATATACCTTTACATGCTAATGCTCAGCTCTTTGACTGATGCTCCTCATCATGTTGAACAACTGCTCAATAATTATTATGCTTTTAGAATTATTACAAATCACTAGTAACATGCCGAGTTATTTCTTGCTTGCAATTATTTAATTGGCGCAATAGCTAGGTGGGAATTCATAACATCTTGCATACCAATTTTGTTATAAGTTCATCAACAATCTAATATTTTTTATCTTCGTAGATCATTATCTTCATTGAAAGATTTTTAATTACGACATTCATCAGACATCTTCATGAATTTTTGGTTCATCTGCGCAACAATACTCTGTTACTTAGGTACTGTAATCATTATATCACATGACCCTCAACATTTCTATTTCTACACCGATTAGACAATCATAAAATTATAAACATATCATTTTCAACGCTTGTAATTACTATTTTAATTATTACTGTCGTTCTAAAAATGTCGAATCTCCAAATAAGTTCTTCCAACTTGAATGAATTATTACACATCCTTTTGAAATAAGAAAAACTTTGCTAAGCCGCCGAGGCTGTTAATGATAGTATGCTTGACTACGACTGTAATTACGACTTATTTTGAATTTGGGGTTATTTAGATCTAATGAAAGATCGATCGAACGCCAATCATGACTGTATGATGGGTATTATTACAAGAGGTAATTACAGTTTATTAATTTATGCAACAGTTAAAAAGTGAAGTAACTTACGACGTTAAACCCAATAATAATTTTGATATTTAACGATTTATTACGCGAAATGCGGATGTATATCCACAATTAATCAGTTCCTTGGACACAGCTTTTCAAATTTTGCATCATTTTGGACAATCGTGTGTATAGTATGAAAGTCAAAATTCATTGGGTGTAGGGTATATTGTTATAAAGCATAAATAAAGTATAAATAATCATTCCAACATTGGCAGTTTTCCATTAATTTTCAATAAACTATTATTGTTTTTTTTTAAACTCATATTACAGTTTTTATATTTTAATGCACAAAACGGAAAATTACTGAAATATTTTTAACTTAGATATCTATAGATATTAAAACTATTTAGTCGATGAATCGATTGAAATGAAGAAGCATTACTTATATCTCGTTTCACTTCCATAAGTGGTTTTAGCTATATGAGTCTAGTTGTGCTCTTTGTGTAAATGATAAGGACTTACAGCCGGTTTCACGTAGTAAACTGATTTTATAGTATTAAAAGTATGTTTACCAAGCTCATAAATTATTCTAATTTGTTCAGCTTAACGTTTAATACAAAAAAGCTATAAATTCATTTGTAACAAACTTCCTCTACATCAACTTGAAAATATTTACAACTATACAAAAAAAAAAGAAAAACAGTACACTATTAGAGTCTAATATTTATTTTTACTATTAATGTTAGTAATGTTTTTTTGAAGACCTGCAATTGATTTTTCAAATTTTTCAAGGACCTAAGTATACTAATTGTTTCAACGTCTAGCCACAATCTCCGAAGTTTTTTTTTGTGAAATAAATTTAAGATCTTTTCATTAAAATTGTTATTGAACATAAATTTAAACTTATGTGTCTTGAGAACACCTTCATGGATATTTAATAAAATTTCTTTTTTTTAATTGATAGTGCATGACATTTTTCCTATCAAGTTATGTTAAGGACGCAAGCGGTGAATAAACCTTTTATAACAATAAACTACGTTACTAAAAAAAAGAAAAAATTGCACTTAATTTTTATTAAACTTATTTTCTGATTTTGTTCAGTTTTGTAACACTTGTCTTTAGTTTAAGGTTGATAAATTAAGCAAAGTTTTAATTTAATACATTTTTAAAACGGAAAGAGAGGACTGTATTTTTTTTAACCTTAACTTTTCATATAATAAGTTTTTTTTGAATCTTTAAATTACATTATTTTAAATTTCGTATATACTTAAATTTAAAATAAATAAAATTATTCATTCTTCAGTAAATATACTGATCGCCAAAAAAAAAAGCGAATCACCTGGAAGGTGGGGTCGTACTAATTTAAAATTTTGATATAATGTTAAGCTTATCTAAAGAGATAAACGATTGAATTTGTTGCTACTTTTTACTTTGACTTTTTTTTATTGACTTTTAGTCAATATCCTTGTAGCAACGGATGATGGATTGTCTTCATTTAGTTGTCATATTGTTCGCCTAAAAGTTTGCAATGTCTCGTGCTTGCTCAAATACATTTTATAACCAGTTAATCGCTTTTGAAAGAGACCAAATTGTTGGTATGCGAGAGGCTGAGTTAGCTTTTAGAAAAATTATCAGAAGATTGGATCGAAGTGATGTAACTGTTGTTAAAGGCTAGGAGAGCTTGGTCAAACGAAGGGCTAGAGAACCGTCGGCCAAGAAGGACTAATGAACGTGAGGAACGTCTTCGACGATTGGCCATAAGGGATCCTTATGAAACCGCAATTGCTCAATTGGCCGGAGACTGTCCATGCGTACTGTGTATCGCAGGATTCGTTCCTTTGGGTTGTCCTTATCATCATATCACCCAATACTTCGTCTCCCACTAAGTTGGAGTGATGCAGTTTAAGGGAACAATGGCTAGAAGAATGGCAGCAAACAGTCCTCAGCGACGAGTCTCGCTTTTGTTTATGTAAATCTGACAGACTGTTACGTGTTAAAAGACAAAATAGGCAGAGACTAAATTTAGACTTTGCTCTAA
Source organism: Asbolus verrucosus (assembly GCA_004193795.1). NCBI lineage: Eukaryota > Metazoa > Arthropoda > Insecta > Coleoptera > Tenebrionidae > Asbolus > Asbolus verrucosus. The sequence continues at coordinate 3,840 of QDEB01031898.1, read as the reverse complement.
AGCGTTATTCAGTTAACACCAGGAGCAATTGTTTGGGATGCTATGCAGCATGAAAGCTGGTCACTTCTAGTTGTGATTCTTGGAAGTCTCAACGCATTTTGACTCGAATGTACGTTCAATAACAAAACGTTAATGTCTCGCCATGGCCCCAAAGTCTGCTGGTTTATCGCCTATTGAACATGTGTGGGACATGATAAATCGAACATTGCAACATCTGCCGAACTCTCTAACCAATCTAGAGCAACTCCGTGAACAAATATAGGTAGCTTGGGATGAGATTCCTCAGGAAGAGATCAACCACCACATTTCCAGCATACCGCGTTGAGTGAATGAGTGTTTTCGCTGAAGAGGAGATACTACATGTTATTTTTTTTCTTTCTTTTTTTTTACCATTTTAATTTCAAATTTTAATAGTTTATGTCTTTAATTTCAAATTAAACCCATCGCTTTTTTTGGCGATCACTGTGCATTAGCCACTTTAAGCGATAATTTAAAGGAATAAAAATATTAAAACTTAGATTTTACAAAAACACGTTTTTTAATAGAAACTTTGAACAGATATGAGGGTTAAGACTTTACATGGATAAAAAATGAACTGGTCGGGTCATGTGGAAGTTTTCGTTACAAGTGCATTTAGAACATTTAATTTTAAAAATGATTAATTGTGCTGGTTTCGTAGTGTAATCAGATCTGCAATTAAAACAGATCCATTTTACCGAAATTTTAGACACGAATTTAATAAAATCATTGCCTTAAGTGTTTTTATTTGTTAATTTTATTTATCTGTTAAAGTTGCAACACAGCTTAAAACGTACTTAAAATTCAGTTTTTAGCTAAGTTTGATTTATTGATACGATCCAGCTTATGAGATAGAAGCTTTACATTTATACTTATCAATCTTTAATGTTTAATTTTAATTGCAACGATAAATTTATTAAATTTACTCAATCAAAAAGTAGAAATCAGCATACAAAGTATCAGCAAATTCATTCATGTGCAGTTCATAGATTAAATTTGTTAGAAAAATCTTGTTATGTTTATAAAGTTTTTTAATTCATTACTTAAAAATAATGAGAATTTAAAAATTTTAAAAAGCATCAAATTGCAAAGCATTAAAATTAATTAAAAATCAAATTAAAATACAACAATTTAAGTTATTAAGATAATTTTTTAGAATTGTTAAAGGTTATGTTTCTTGAATTTAATGTCAATTGAAATTATAAACGACTTGTTTCCACATACACTGTTTTTGTATATAATGACCGTTTAAAATAAAGCAGATTATTATATTCTTATTATTTACCTCATAATAACTGAAAACTGTACATATTACTACATTGTTGTTTAAAATTGCTCTAAGATAAATTATATAACGTCAGTTCTATAGTATATAATGTAATAATTATATCTAATATACTTTGACGAAATTACGTTTTTTTTCTACATTTTCGTCTCAAGATCTCAATAATTAATTAATAAAAAACAGCATAATTCTGACGATAATCTGGTAATTATATTTATATGTATTGCAGAATGAAAGTAAGAATTTAGTTTTTAGGTATGTAAAATATAAATTATTTGATTTTTAGTTTTGTGACTCCATATACGTACTTCCACATAATTATTATTTAATTATCTGGGCAATTAACATGTTAAAAGTGAAAAAAACCTTTTATATGAATATTGTGTCCTAACTTGTATTTATTACATAATTTGGTAAATGCATCGCTTCACATTTACAAACCACGTATATTTACGCTTAGCTTCATTCAACGTCTAATTTCGAATACCTGCTATGAAATGAATCTGTCTGAGTCCATCTCCTAATTAACCTTAATAGTATATGACTCAACAGTTAACATGTTAATATTGTTTATTTGATACCATTTAAAGAAAACTTGTAGAAATTAAATTTACATGTTTAACAGTGACTGTTTTCTTTCAGAATGAAACAAAAAAAAAAGTCATAACATATTTTTCGAAATGTTGTTTCTATTTCACGATAGTTAACTTTCAGATGTTTTCAGTTGATGTTGTGTTTTCGATTTTAATTTGTTCCAATTATTAAAAATGTACTATTTCGAACAGGGACGTAACTATGGCAGGAGAAGGGGGGCGGGGGGGCAAGCGAGAGGTTATTCTCCCCAATTCTTATCAGTTGGGAAAATTTAGTAAAAATTATTGCTTTTAGAAAAGTAATAAATGTAAGAGGTCTAATGGTAAAACATGAATTACAATTAAAATCTAATTGTAAGAAGAAAAACAGAAGCTAAAATTTTGTAAATTTAAAATGAACCTTAAGAATTCTGATTACAAAGCCGCCGTATGTGAACATACATCGACCTACTTAATTTGATAAAGACAGCACAGAGGAAATATTATTTGAGAGTCTGCTTTTCTTAATTTATAGTTGTCTTTATTTTGCTAACTGCAGTAACTAATAACTAATTCTTATAAATGCAGTAAAATGAATCGTAAATTTAAAACAATTTAGTGTGACTAATAATTTCGAAGTCACTGTAACTCGTGCCTGTTTCAGAAGTTATTTTAAATTAATATTAATTTAACTTTTTTGCCATGAATACTAAATTGGTAAAAAATCTGAGTTGACTATATTTCCCTCTCTACACTCTATACTCTGTACTAAACAATACAACATTAATTTACACGTTAAAAGTTACCACATTATCAATTCATACATTTTTCTTTTGTTTTTCTGGGGAACACGGTGTAACTCAGGGATTTGTACTTTGTTTTTAATATTTATTAATGACCTGGTCTTTCATCTATCGGAATCAAGTACCATGATGCTGTATGCTCATGATACCACTGCGTTAAATGGTGACTTTAATGTTATCATTGAAGGATTTACAATGCAATCTAAAGCCAATCATTGGTTTTGCAGTAGTGTTTTAACTATTAATGCAGATAACTCAGTCAATATATTTTTTTATTACATACTTCGTTTGATTATCGGTTTTTACCTAACTTGGACTAGATTCTAAACTACTTTGGAATGTTTATGGTGATAAATTAGCGTCAAAATTAAATTCTAACATCTATATTTGAAGAAATCTGCCTTAAAGTGTATCTACAAGAGTTCTCAGAACTGCGTATTTTGCATTATTTCATTCTCACCTTTTGTTACCGGTTCTTAATATGTGAACACTACAGCCGTGTAGCGCGAATTTTAGGCTTGCAAAGAAGAGTAGTGCGTATTTTTGTAGGATTATCTTACAGAACTGACTGTAGACAAGTCTTTATAAACTTAATTGTATCATCCTTATATATCATCTTACATCTTACACTGTTTATTATATATTAAATTATTGAGAAGACAAGACTCATGAGAATACAAACAGGAAGTAGTTGTTATCAATAAAATTTTAGAACAAACTTCTGCTCTCGATAAGACACTTAAGTAATTAAAAAAAAACAAACCTGTTTTTGAATTTTTGTACTTTAAATTTTATCTTCGATCGCTTTGATAATCTGTCACAAATTTTTTGTTTTTCAACATTCCTTATACCCATAACTGGCACATTTTCCACTTTAATAGTATAATGTTCATTGGTCTGAAATCAGGACAATTCAGGAAGCTCGTAAAATTACTTGATTCTTATTTCTAAGATACGGATAATTCCACTGTGCTAGCTGCAAAATGCAACTAGGTGGGCACCTGGTGGACAAAACACAGCCGTGTACGCTGAGTCTAGTAACACAAAATTTATTGAAAAGTTAGCTCGCATTTGCTAACAATTGTAATTTAACTATTTGTGACACAAAGATCAGATCAAAACGTAATTTTGCATATTTTTTGGTTATTTATTGGATATAAAT